>JAATLQ010037444.1:0-23432 GCA_013421005.1 Heliconius erato x Heliconius himera
TTTTCAAGTAAATCGGTTCAGTAGTTTCAGAGAAAAATGCGGACAACAATATGTCGACAGACAGACAGACAGACAGACAGACAGACAGACAGACAGACAGACAGACAGACAAGAAATTCAAAAAAAATCTTTTTGCTTTCTATTAGTCTTTTTAAGTGTCCCTCTATCCATTTCAGTCAAAATTACTAAATGTACAGACAAAATATTTTTACTGTCTTATTATATATAGAGATAATAAAAGTACAGCAGTAGTAGGTATTGTTTTCTATTTGGTAATATTATCAATTATATAAACAGGATATTGAGGGCAGTCGTGGCGCAGGGGCACAAAATGTGACTGTAAAACCGACTGTTTGTGGGTTCAATCCCCACTCGAGGAGATGAAATATTTACTTAATTTTATATTTCCATTTCTGCGCTTTGGTGTCGAGGTTCACACACTCAACGCGCAATGTCTCCAGAATTCGGCGGAAAGTGGGGAACGGAGTGCCCAACACTAGGTTCCCTCTGCCTACCCTGCTGTGTACGGGTTACAGCGAGAAGCTAAAAAAAATATAAACATTATTACAAGTTATGGATTTGTACATTTGACATTTATTTTTATAGAAACTATAAACGAAAGCAGCCGTGACGGTAATGATCATCTTATTACGGTCCGCAACTACTGTCGTTGGTCGGTAAACGGTTTTCTTTCTTTAAACAATAAAATTTTACTTAAATATCTGAACAAAGTGATGGCTGCGATAGTTTAACTGTTAATGTGTTATTTAACTTAAATATTTTTTACAGTTATCTAGAAGTTACTAGAAAATTAGTTCTCTAAATAATTAAAAAAAAATTATACTTATATGAAGGAAATATATTATTTTTAGTCACACTCTAGGCAGAGAGAGACTATTGTTAAGTAACCTAACTCTGTATTTTTTTTTCAAATACAGCAAATTGAAACCTTTGGAAGGGCTCTTTCTAGTCCTTCAAATACCGTGGCATCTAAATGACTTTGGTGACGACACTCCTAGGTCCTAGCTTTCATAACTGTTATTTAGTCTGTGGCGTACAACTCCTCATATAAATAAAAAGTTTCGTATTTAAAAATGTATAATAACCGCGAAAATCAAATATCTTACACACACTAATAAATTAAAACAAAAAAACATATATTATAATTAACTTCACCCTAAAAACGTCACTATTTGGGCATTGACAGACATTGATATATTTTTATATATATATATATATTTTATTTTGCTCGATATCTTTACTATTTGTTGTTATTAAAAAAAAACAGTTTCACGCTGTATCCTGCACACAGGAGGGTAGGCAGAGGGAACCTAATGTTAAAGACACTTCATTCCCCATTAAGACAAGTAGTCTGGAGGCATTGCGTTTTGAGTGGCGAAACACAACGCCGCGCTTTGCCTCTACACCAGAACGAAGAAATGAAAATTTAAATTAACAAAAAATAAATAATTTCCTCGAACAGGGATCGAACACACAACCAGTCGCGTTTACAGTCACACTTTGTGCCCTTGCGCAACGACCGGCCTCAAATTATTCATCGACGTAATTATTATAAAAGAAAAGACATTTAAAAAACCATTGTTTATAGTTGTTGAGGCCAGTCGTGGCGCAGCGGCAAAAGGTGTAACTGTAAAACCGCCTGGTTGTGGGTTCGATCCCCACTCGAGGAGATGAAATATTTACTTAAATTTATATTTCCATTTCTTCGCTCTGGTGTCGAGGTTAAGCGCGGCGTTGAGTTCTGCCACTCAACACGCAAAGCCTCCAGAATTCGGCAGAAAGTGGGGAACGGAGTGTCTTAACACTAGGTTCCCTCTGCCTACCCTGCTTGTGCGGGATACAGCGTGAAGCTGATTTGATTTTGATTGTTTATAGTAAACTTTTATTCGAAATATCGCTACAAAAGCTATATATAATAGATAAAATCAAGTAAAACGTGAATAGTTCCAATAATTTATAATATTAAATGTCGATTAGACCGCCGTGATGGCATTCGAGCGTGTTCAGCGTGACGTAGTGTCGTTCCCGTACTTCCTACGGCCGCGGCATACTTCGCGTTTACGGTGCTTTGTCAATGTTGTAGGAAATCAGTTCCGTGTGAGTTTATCTATTATAAGTTTGCGTTCGTATTGGAAATAGGGGTTACGGTAATTTTGTTGTTCAATTGTTTTTTTTAATATTTGTTGTGAAAAAAATAAATTAATTTTAAAGTTTTATTCCACACTTGGGAAAGAAAAACACTTAGACAACTAAATACTTTAAAATTAAAAAAAAATATTAATTAAATAGTATTCTCTCTTGCCAGACGATAATTCTTAGTAATCATCTTTGGGCACCGGAAATTTGTAAAAATCTCCCTACAGAGATGCTAACAACGTAAATAAGTTGTAACAAGCGTATAAAAATGTCGACGTAGCTTGATGAGGACGTATGGCTTAGTGGTTAGAGCGTCTGGTCGGTTTCCAGGAGGCGCGGGTTCGAGTCCCACTACGTTCAATTTTTTATACGTTTTCTAAATAAGTAAAAAGATATTTATTTGATTTTGCCTTGAGAAATGTCACACATAAGTCGTATTGTGATATAAGTGGAATGGCATAATTAATAAATCACTGTTCTCCATAATCCGGTCATTTGAAAATATTGCGTACTAGTATTAGTGGTGGACCGTGGAGCCAAAAGCTGCACTTGAGAAACGAGCGCAAAGTTGTTAAATGTTAAATATTTGAAATGCGTAACGTCGTTTTCGTCTTTGTTAAAATACTGTAAAAGTGACTGGTTGTGGATTCGATCCCCACTCGAGGAAATGTAAATATTTATTTAAATTTATATTTCCGTTTCTTCGCTCTGGTTTCTAGGCAAAGCGCGGCGTTGAGTTCCGCCACTCAACACGCAACGCTTCCAGAATTCGGTTGAAAGTGCGGAGCGGAATGTCTTAACACTAAGTTCCCTCTACCTGCTGTGTGCGGGATACAGCGTGAAGCTGATTTTTAATTATGAAAATTTCAATTCACATCAACATTTAAATTACACGGCATTTCTGACAAACAAATATATTTAAAAGAGTAACAAATTCAAAGTTTATAAAATCTTAACATTTTCCATCGTGAGAAACATTTAGATGACCTTAGTAAAGGGATAAAAGCGGCTTGGAGTCGTGTTGCTTGTGACGTTCACCAGCGATAGTAACAAAGAAAAACGTGCAAGCCATTTTAGAATTTATGCATTTATAATAGCGTCTACATTTGCCTGAGCATAATTTAATATGTTTCTTATTTCTACAAAAAGATGAAGACGTTTCGAGAATACTAATTTTTAACAAGGAAAGTCCATAAATTTAATACAAAAGCTAGAGAAATTAAGATATTAAGAAATGACCTTTTATGTAGAAACAACGGAACTTACTCGTAAGATGATCGTTTGTCAAGAGATTCTTTGAAATCGACTTTTAATATAAATAAGATTAAGATATTTTTTTTTCAGCTTCACGCTGTATCCCGCACACAGCAGGGTAGGCAGAGGGCACCTAGTGTTAAGTGACTCCGTTTCCCACTTTCAGCCGAATTCTGGAGGCATTGTGTGCTGAGTGGTGGAACTCAACGCCGCGCTTTCCCCTGGACACCAGAGCGAAGACGTGAAAATATAAATGTAAATAAATATTTCACTTCCTCGAGTGGGGATCGAACCCACAATCAGTCGATTTTACAGCCACACTTTGTGCCTGCGCCACGACTGGCCTCAAGTACAATGTTGCTATTAAATGCTCATCACAGGTTTACTAACTTCGCTTACTTTGTTATTCAACTACGACATCCAGGCATTGAACTTTATTTACTAAATTACTGAAAAATCCACTATTAGTAGCTTAGAGGCCAGTCGTGGCGCAGCGGCACGAAGTCTGACTGTAAAACCGACTGGTTGTGGGTTCGATTCCCACTCGAGGAGATGAAATATTTACTTAAATTTATATTTCCATTTCTTCGCTCTGGTGTCGAGGCTAAGCGCGGCGTTGAATTCTGCCACTCAGCACGCAATGCCTCCAGAATTCGGCAGAAAGTGGGGAACGGAGTGTCTTAACACTAGGTTCCCTCTGCCTACCCTGCAGTGTGCGGGATATAGCGTTAAGCTGATTTATTTAAGTAGCTTAGTATCTACATAATATTTTTTAACCTGCATCAATTTTTATCAATCCGTGGGGACAGCTATTTTGTAATTTTTTTCGTAATTTTGTATATGAACAAACAACGAATAAAAATTTATGAATATTTTTTATAAGGTAAGGTTTCTAAGTATTTATTTGGGTCAAGTTATTTATTATATTACGCACATTCCTGGGTAAAGTATCGAAAATGAAAAATCGTAAATGTTTTTATTGGTCTTTTGACTGATTGGGTAAGCAGAGGGACCTAGTGTTAAGACACTCCGTTCCCCACTTTCTGCCGAATTCTGGAGGCATTGCGTGTTGAGTGGCAGAACTCAACGCCGCGCTTAACCTCGACACCAGAGCGAAGAAATGGAAATATAAATTTAAGTAAATATTTCATCTCCTCGAGTGGGGATCGAACCCACAACCAGTCGGTTTTACAGTCACACTTCGTGCCGCTGCGCCACGACTGGCCTCTAAAATAAGAAATTTTCAATTTTTCACTTTCGATATTTCGCTTAGCCACTGTTGATTTTGATGATGATGAGTTTGACGTTACATTTCAGGAATAAAACTTACCCATTTGGTTGACCATATTACACTAGTTCTTCTCAGGTCCGAAAAATTTACTTTAGTGAACTGATGGTAAATTTATTGACATGATAAAATTGAGCATTTGAAATAAAACTATTTGAATGTGATTTTGATTGTATTTTTATCAACTACATAAGTATCTATAACCTACTTATTTAGAAAACGTATAAAAATTTGAACATAGCGGGACTCGAACCCGCGCCTCCTGGAAACAGACCAGGTGCTCTGACCACTAAGTCATACGTTCTCACGACTTAGTGGTCAGTCGGTAGACCAGTCCGACTGGCACTTGACTGACATTTTTTATTTCATTTACATATGATTATGTGAATAAGGCATATAATTTAATTAATTTTAAAAGTGTACAAACATATATCGTTTCGTTTCACGTAAAACAAACAATTTTAATTAGAAATTAGGATGTAAAAACAATGTGCCTTTCATCACAGAATCCGTAACGTACATCATCTGATATCTGCGTAAAGTAAATATTTATCTCAGTTAAGCGTTACATTAGAATGGGCCATATGGCTCTCATAATTGTTTTGTATCTGACAACAGTAGGGTATTTTTTGTAAGTATTTTGTAAAAAGTACCGAGGAGATTAAATATTTATTTTAATTTATATTTCCATTTCTTCGCTCTGGTGGCGGGGCAAAGCGCGGCGTTCAGTTCCGCCATTCAACACGCAATGCCTTCAGAATTCGGCTGCTTGGTGCGGGATACAGCGTAAAGCTGATTTATTTAGTTATTTTTATTTTAATTTAGCTTCACGCTGTATCCCGCACACAGCAGGGTAGGCAGAGGGATCTTAGTGTTAAGTCACTTCGTTCCCCACTTCTTCTCTGCACGCAATACCCCCAGAATTCTTCTGCCGAATTCTGGAGGTATTGCGTGCTGAGTGGCAGAACTCAACGCCGCGTTTAACCTCGACACCAGAGCGATGAAATGGAAATATAAATTTAAGTAAATATTTCGTCTCCTCGAGTGGGGATCGAACCCACAACCAGTCCGTTTTACAGTCATGCTTTGTGCCGCTGCGCCACGACTGGCCTATTTTTATTTTGTATAAACAAATTGATACATTGATAATTTTTTACGAACTGATTCACGATCGACAGCGTCATGTTATACTGAATTTATAGTAAAATGAAGAAAATAAAAAATATTTTAATGAAGTGAAGCTGATTTATTTTATTTTATTTAATAATATGATTTTGTGTTCTTCAAATGACAATTTTAATATAAACAAAGAAACAGTTTGTTTTAATTTTTAATATAAAAAAAAATTATAACGTTATAAACGATGTCATGACAAAAAGAATTGGGTCGCAGCCATAATACTTTACGGAAGTAATCAGTCTCATCAGTTGATGCGTCGGTAAACATTATACTATAATGCAATATTAATTGTAAATATTAGTAGTATTAGAATTATATTTTTTTTGCGAATTTATATGGCTAATAGAACATAAAATCAGCTTCACGCTGTATCTCGCATACAGCAGGGTAGGCAGCCGAATTCTGGAGGCATTGTTGAGTGGCGGAGCTCAACGCCGCGCTTTGCCTTGACACAATATTTAGTTATTTCTATTTTGTATAAAAAAAATGATACATTGATATTTTTTTACCAACTGATTTACGATCGACAGCGTCATGTTATACTGAATTTATAGTAGCCTCCATAATACGGCGGAAAATAGTTAACGGAGTGTATTAACACAAGGTTCCCTCGGTCTACCGTGCTGTGTGCGGGATACAGCGTGAAGCTGTATAAAAATAAAGAAGCTATAGAGTAACAGTGTCAAAACGCTAATACTATTCAAATAGGTAAAGCAAATGGGGCAGCTTGTACGTTGTATAAAATTAGTAATCAGAACTAAGCATTCACCCAGTTAGCAAAGCGGATCAACACTTGCACTCATTTGGCTTCGTTTACTGTATTGCGACTTTTGCATCGCTATTTCCACTTTACAGTCTTAATTATAATGTCACGCTGTTTGCATGTTCCTGTCGTATAACTAACGTGTCCCGTTTTGAATGGGACTGTCCCGTTTTTCGTTCGTGTGTCCCGGTGAGGTGTCCCCAAACTGAAACTGGGACGTAAAATTGGTCGGTTGAATCACGTTTCGTATTGTTTAATCGGTGTATGGTACTGTCAAAAGATAACCTAATGGAAAAAAAATGTCAATAATGTTTAAAATACTACGGAAGCACATTCGAAGGCAAGTTAAGGCAAAGCGCGGCGTTGAGTCCCGCCACTCAGCACGCAATGCCTCCAGAATTCGGCAGAAAGTGGAGAACGGAGTGTCTTAACATTAGGTTCCCTCTGCCTACCCTGCAGTGTAGGGGATACAGCGTGAAGCTAAAAAAAATAATAATAAAATTACAAGAAGAACTGATGTCCCGTTTCACAAAAAAAAACGTTATGCATTAACACCATGTTATTAGCTAGCCTTTGGATGTTTTAGGACTTTTAGGTCATACAACACATGTGCTACAAACCGAGCGCTTCAGTAACTCAGTAGTAAATACATCCTGTATTTAATGCTTTCGATGGGTGGTTCTTGGTACAAATACAAATAATTCTACTATTTATTAATAAACAACAAATAATTTTACTATATAATTTTATTTTTTATGGACCGCACTATTTTGTAAGACATATAAAATGTTTAGATCTACTTTAATTACATAAGGGTATAAGAATGGGGTTTTTTTTCTTTTGATACACCATAACGAAATAATTTAATAATATTTTGCGTACATAACATACTAAGAGTCGCCAGTCTTGGCGTAAGTGCGGGAATACAGAATGAAACTAAAAATAATAAACATTTACTAAAACAATTATACTACAAAATATATATATATATATATATATATATATATATATATATATATATATATATATATATATATATATATATATATATTGAGGCCGGTCGTGGCGCAGCGGCACGAGGTGTGACTGCAAAACCGACTGGTTCTGGGTTCGATTCCCACTCGAGGAGATGAAATATTTACTTAATTTACTTAAATTTATATTTCCATTTCTTCGCTCTGGTGTCGAGGTTAAGCGCGGCGTTGAGTTCTGCCCCTCAACACGCAATGCCTCCAGAATTCGGCAGAAAGTGGGGAACGGAGTGTCTTAACACTAGGTTCCCTCTGCCTACCCTGCTGTGTGCGGGATACAGCGTGAAGCTAATTTTTTATTTTTTATATATATATATATATACACATTATACCTACCCAATAAACCTACATACATAAAAGTAGAAGATAATCTCATATTACATATTATGACTAGGTGTATCTATCTGTTCAAATAGTTGGGCGGAACTCAACGCCGCGTATTACCTCGACACCAGAGCGAAAAAATGAAAACATACATTTAAACATTTAAATAAACAATTAATTGCCTCGACTAGATATCGTACCCACAACCAGTCGCGACTGCGCCACGACTAACCTCAAAGGTTCACATAGTTATCATTCATAAAAGCAATTTTAACCCAGATCTGATTGTTTCTCGGCGCGACGAACAAAAACGTATGAAGATTGTATTGTGATTATACACCGTGTGCGAACTGTATAATTTCACATGCAAAACCTTTAATAAGACGAGCTTACTGTGCTGTTTGTTTGTTCTGTTTTACTTTGACTGTCGCTATGTGATTTAATAATAGATATTATGTTGGCAAGTTTTGAAATTAATATATGTATGTATTTGAGGCCAGTCGTGGCGCAGGGGCACAAGGTGTGGCTGTAAAATCGACTGGTTGTGGGTTCGAGTGGAACTCGAGGAAGTGAAATGTTTATTTACATTTATATTTTCATTTCTTCGCTCTGGTGTCGAGGCAAAGCGAGGCGTTGAGTTCCTCCACTTAACACGCAATGCCTCCAGAACTCGACAGAAAGTAGGTTCCCTCTGCGTACCCTGCTGTGAGCGGGATACAGTGTGAAGTTGAAAAAAGAAAATTAAATGATTACAAACAATATAATTATTTTTAGTGTGTAAACATTACAAAACTACTTAATATAATTAGGTATATTAAATAATATTAGTATTAGGTATTTTTATATCTCTATCTCTTATGTTCTACTTTCTTATTATTTTTCTATTATTGATATAATATATGGAATACAAATAATTTGTTTATTCTCTTTTGTCTTTATTAAAAGACGGAGAGAAACAACACTACTACTATTAACAAAGATTCCCAATACATTAATATATGTATGTACATATAAAACAAACTAATAAACTTTAACAACAAATTGAAATGTGAGAATCAACTGGAGAACTGTGTCATAATACATACCTATAGCATTTATAAGTAATATAAACAAACATAACCTTCACACGTTATCGCAATAATGTCGAAATGACGCCGAGTACCAAACCGGTGCAACCTACAAGGCCAAAGCTTGTCGCACTGCGTCACTCCTAACAATAGCTGCTCTCCACTCTCCGGTCTCCAGTCTACAGTATACACCGTTGATTATAAAACACAATGCTTTGTGAAGTATCTGCAAAGTGAAGTTCTGACGAATACGTCGATATATGTAGAAACATCAAAAGGCTTTCAGAATACTTTGTGTGAGTAAATCAAATCTGAACTTTGCAATATGTAATTTTCATTTAGAATTTCTTTAGGGATTTTCTTATTAAATACTAATATAACATTGAGGTCGGTCGTGGCGCAGGGGCACAAAGTGTGACTGTCACATCGACTGTGTTTGTGGGTTCGATCCCCATACGAGGAAATGAAATATTTATTTACATTTATATTTTAATTTCTTCGCTCTGGTGTCGAGGCAAAGCGCGGCGATGAGTTCTGCCGCGCCGAGATTCCGGAAAGTGAAGAACGGAGTCTTAACACTAGGCTCCCTCTCTCTACCCTGCTGTGTGCGGGATACAATGTGAAGCTGAATTAATTTAATTTTTAACTAACATACATTCCTAATTAGATATGTATGTTACATAATAAAAGTTTATAAAGTTCTTAAGATGTAAGAAGAAAAGTTAGTATATTATGTACTACAATTCATTTGAATAAGTCTCGAACAAGTTAATTATTTTTTTTTGTTTTAATATTTTTTTTAACTTTGGTACCATTTATAAAAGTATGACCCCAATATCTACATGACATCATGTAGGTGGTGGGATCATATCTATATATTTTTATATTTATATATATTTTACGATTCTTTGTATTTATATAAGTGGGTGCTCACCTTTGCCTCTCCCACAAACATATAAGAAAATATGTAAATAATATAAAATAAATTTGTAGCGAATAAATCCGATTTATGAAAGCAACTAAAGATCATTCAGCTATAAACTAGCTCATAAGATATAATACAAGTTAATTACTTCAAATACATCAAATAAATAAAATATTTACTGTTTAAAGTATCCTATTAAAGTAAGTAACGAAAAGCTTGACATTTTCAATCTAATAATTTTGAAATTACACGAACTTCACCTGTGCGCGTACAAAAAAGGGTCTGACTCAATAAGCACTGACCGCTGTGGTTGGGCTTTAAATACTTATGTTTTGTAATAAAATTAAATTGGGATGTCTTCAAATCCCTGATTAAGCAATTCCAGGCTGTGGCAGACTGTGAAAAGTCGTATTTTGTCGTCGTGTGTGTTTGTAATTAACGTAAGTACACTTACACTTACACAGAAACTTACACAGAGACTTATACAGAGACTTACACAGAGACTTACACAGAGATTTACACAGAGACTTACACAGAGACCTACACAGAGACTTACACAGAAGGGTAGACAGAGTGTTAAGACACTCCGTTCCTCTCTCTCTCTCTCTCTCTCTCTCTCTGTCTACCAATTCGGGTAAATGAAAATAATCTATAAATAACCTTTCCTCCGAGTGGAGATTGAATATACGAGTACAACCATCAAGTTGTCAGTCACACACTGTTCCACTACACCAAGACGCTTAAATAAATGCCGAAATGGAACGGAATAATTAATCTTAATTTTTTATCTTTAATAAGGAAAACGTATAAAAATAAAATATTATATTGACTGAAACCCAATCATCTCGATACACAATATAACTCGTATATATAGACTATTGTTATAAAAATATATAAATAAAATATTCATTAACATGATATAATATAATACAAACATATGAATGTACTTAAACCATTGTATATCGGGCACAAAGCTCGCAGTGGAATGAAGCGGAACCTCAGCGGAACTTTAGCGGAACAGCGCTCTCGCTACTATACTGCATACACTGCATCATTGCATACATTTCCTATGAAACTTATTTACGTACCTTATATACATTATTTGATTGAAATAAAATATTTTAAAATATATAACATTTTTAATTTTGTAGTCGTAATGATAATTAGTATTAGCGACTTATTTTTTTTAAGTTTTTGAGATCAGTCGTGGTGCTGCGGTGTCAGTGTGGTGCTACTATAAACGCGACAGGTTGTGGGTTCGATTCTCACTCGACGAATTGAAATATTTAATATTTTCTTTCCGTTGATCTCAGGTAACGAGGCGAAGCACGGCTTTTAGTTCTATCACTTAAAAATCAATGCCTCCGGCATTCGGCCGATGGTGGGGACGAAAGTGTCTTAATAGGAAAGGTGTGTCTTTCTCTCTGCCTACTCTGGTATGTGCGGGATACAATTTGAACCTAAAAAAAAAATAGTTTTAAATATCTTAAATCTTAAATCAGCTTCACGCTGTATCCCTCACACAGCCGGGTAGGCAGAGGGAACCTAGTGTTAAGACACTCCGTTCCCCACTTTCTGCCGGATTCTGGAGGCATTGCGTGTTGAGTGGCAGAACTCAATGCCGCGCATTCCCTCTACACCAGAGTGAAGAAATGGAAATATAAATTTAAGTAAATATTCCATCTCCTCGAGTGGGGATCGAACCCACAACCAGTCGGTTTTACAGTCACACTTTGTGCCTATGCGCCACGACTAGCCTCTTACTTATTTATTTATCTTAAACCTTCAATCGTTTAAAAATATTACAAGACATTTTTGAAATTATAAACATATTTGACAAATACCTATACAGGAAATTATAAATTCTATATAATATTATCAAAATCGTACAGAATGTATGACACGGTCGTTTTACATCTGTCGCCATGTCCCATTGACATCGAATGTGAACGGTGGGAGCGCTTAATTACGTTTCAGTTTTTAAATGATGAAATTCTTTTATAGAGGATGCGAATGAAAGAGTTTAATTTATTAACACGACCTTTTTTTAAGTTTTTTTTGTATATATGTATAAATAAAATATTTGTGTAGTAGTTTTGAAAATATTTTTATAAAATAAATATATAGTTTTGCTTATTTTTTTAGCTTCACTCTATATCTAGCATATAGTAAGGTAAGTGGAGTTCCCATTAGGACACTACCGTTTATAATTTTCCGCCGAATTATGAAGGCATAGAATGTTGAGTGGCGGAACTCAACGCCGCGCTTTGCCTCGTTACCGCAGCGAAGTAATGATAATATAAAATATTTCATTTCCTCGCGTGGGAATTGAAACACAGCTATCACATTCACAGACGTATGTACCCATGCGCCACGACTGGCTTCAAAATACCTATGAATCTATTTATAATAAAAAAAAACTTTCTATTGTTCCTTTTATTAATTATTTAACTACATTTTCCTGGATGTGATTGAAAGGTAATTACTAAAACAAATGAAAAAATATAAAAGTAAACACATTATTTCCTATCAAATAATAAAAATTTTCACGGGGCCAGTCGTGGTGCAGCGGCAAAAAGTGTGACTGTAAAACCGACTGGTTGTGGGTTCGATTGCCACTCGAGGAGATGAAATATTTACTTAAATTTATATTTCCATTTCTTCGTTCTGGTGTCGAGGCAAAGCGCGGCGTTGAGTTCTGCCCCTCAACACGCAATGCCTCCAGAATTCGGCAGAAAGTGGGGAACGGAGTGTCTTAACACTAGGTTCCCTCTGCCTACCCTGCTGTGTGCGGGATACAGCGTAAAGCTGATTTATGATTTATTTTATAAATAATACAAATAAAATACAACATATACTAAGCTGTCATAAACACGTACATACAGACCTGCCACACGTCGGTGTAAATCACCGAATAAAGTGGCACAAACGTGTTAAATTGTTTTCTTCACGCTGTGTTCGCAAAATCTACTAAACCACAAAACGTATATAGTAAGGGCTAATGACAATCGTAAAAAGATTTAATGGAGATATAAAACATAAAGGAACCTTCATTCTGTCAGTCAAGTGGTTCGAAGAACGATTTTCTCACGTTATTCTTTAACTTACAGAGGAGAGTTATGGCATAGAGGTATAAGCGTGTGATTGTAAACGCGACAGGTTGTCGGTTCGATTCCTACTCGAGGATATTTTTTTTTTCATTTTCTCACTCTGGTGTCGAGGCAAAGCGTGGTGTTGAGTTTCGCCACTCAACCCCTTGTGCCTACAATATCGTAGGAAAGTGGGGAGTGGAGTGTCTTAGCTCTAGGTTTCTTGTGCCTACGTACATTACATACAGTTTATAAATTTCAATGCTTCAGGATTCGAACCCTCTTCCCCACCTTCCTTCTTATAAGCACTCGTCGCGAATTAATCGAAATCCTTATACATATCTTATTACAGCTTATTTTTTTCTGTCAGTTTGTTATTTTCTATTTCCTAAGTGTGTATATATGTAAAATGGTATACTCAAAAATAATCAAGAATAAAAGAATAAATTTATTCAATAAAAGAATAAACTTATTCAAGAACTAAAGAAACGAATGAATATTGAAATAAACGTGAAACAAATTTTCTTATCGATTCTAAATTACTCGGTGTGGTTCTTCTATATTTTTAGTTTAGGAAAAGTGGAGGAAACACGTTGATATTTTTGTATCGCAATAAATCAAGCGAAATACTATTTCCAGTTTCTTCTTTGCTCTGCATATTACTATGGCAGGCCTCTGCTATTTCTCTCTAGAAATGAGATAGTGTTGAGACACTCTGTTCCCTGCTGTCTTCAAGACACTGCATGTGTGAGTGGCAGCAAATAGCATCGCTCTTTGATTTTTACAGGTGAAAAAGGCAAACGATTACTCTCCGAGGGGTTCTAGAACTCATGACCGTCGCATACGCAGTCAGACACTGTGCACTACGCCACGATGGCCCTTAAAAATTTTCGCCCATCATATAGACAGCATACATTTCTTGTAATTAAAACCAAAATATTTTACTAACATAATATATAAGAAACTGAAATGATTTGATTGACTGGAAATCGAACTTACTATCATTGCATAATATAACAATTCCTAACTACATATGCTAAGTTATTCCGTGCTTTATTTTCGTAATAGATATTTTGCCAAGTTTTCTGACTTTTTGACGTTTTCATCAATCATTCGCGCGGTACACTGAAATATTATAGTGACTCGGCGTTTTTACAATTCAGTCTTTATAGAGTAGGTCAGAACTAATGATAGTTAGAAATGGATGAAATCTTTTATTCATCCATCCCAACACTAATATAAATGTGAAAGTTTATTTTAATGTATGCTAGTTAATAAAGTAAAAAATCAAAAATCAGCTTCACGCTGTATCCCGCACACATCAGGGCAGGCAGAGGGAACCTAGTGTTAAGACACTCTGTTCCCCAATATCCACCGAGCATTGTGTGCTGCTCTTTGCCTCGAAACCAGAGCGAAGAAAGTAAAAATATAAATATAAATAAATATTTAATTTCCTCGAATGGGGATCGGACCCACAACCCCCTGCGCTAAAGTAGAAATTGTTTATGAAAATAATGACTGACTTCACTTCTTGTCGGCAGAGATAGTGTGTGACTTAGTTTAATATATAAGATTATTTTTTCTAAAAATAAATTGGAGAAATAAACTCGCTAAGTCGAAGCTGCAAATATTATTAAGTTGTCACAAATACATGTAACACAGCATCATATACATATGAAACGGCGGAAGTGAACGCCGCGCTTCTCTAGTTGCCAGAATGAGGAAATAAAAATACCAAATATTTCATTTAATGGAGTGGGAATCGAATCCACAACCTGTCGCGTTTACAGTCACACGCCTCAAATAAAAAATATATCTTTCTATTTTTATTTACGTTTTGAAATATATATTTTTCTTAATTAAATTACCAACATGTAACTTTTTTTGGTAATTGTATAAACCATTTATTAATAGATTTTTTAACACAATTTATCTAATATTTATTCATAATATTTCACAGTAGTATTAAATATATATAATTATAATATATACGTAGGTATGTGAATAGGTGTAAATCATAGATATAAATTCTAATGTAGCACCAGCAAATACATATTTGGTATGTCGTTCGAAACAAGAAACCGTTTAGGTATAGGTAAGCTTTCCTAAAGAAAAACTGGCTGGTTCACCTTTTTGCCACGATCAATGCCAAGTTCACTTCTACTATTATAGATTAAATTTACCATAAACAGTGGTTTAAACTACATACCATATATTGGGTTCAATAATAATTCTCTATTACATATTTTCTATTTGTATTGAGGGGCCAGACGTGATGCAGGGGCACAAGCGTTACTCTAAGCATGACAGGTTGCTGGTTCGATTCTCACTCGAGAAAATAAAATATTACATATTGTTTTCATGTCCTCGCTCTGCTAACGAGGCAAAGAGCAGCGTTGAGTTCCACCACTCAACACGCAATGCCTCCAGGATTCCTTTGAAAAAGGGAAACGGAGTGTCTTATCACCAGGTTCCCTCTGCGTATCCTGCTGTGTGCGGGGTAGCGTAAAGCTAAAAACAATATAGAACATTTACTAATTGAAGGGTATAAGAAAATATAATCGTCGAGTGCAAGTTGGAAATACCCATCGAGTGTTCCGTACTAATTTTATAAATAAATAAAATAAATCAGCTTCACGCTGTATCCCGCACACAGCAGGATAGGCAGAGGGAACCTAGTGTTAAGACACTCCGTTCCCCACTTTCTGCCGAATTCTGGAGGCATTGCGTGTTAAGTGGCAGAATTCAACGCCGCGCTTAACCTCGACACCAGAGCGAAGAAATGGAAATATAAATTTAAGTAAATATTTCATCTCCTCGAGTGGGGATCGAACTCACAACCAGTCGGTTTCACAGTCACACCTCGTGCCGCTGCGCCACGACTGGCCTCAACTAATTTTATGATTTTTCTTTTTAAAAAGTGAGAACTTACAGTACAAATTAAAATTTCGTATGCACTCAATTTGTATCCAAATGAATTCCACATTTGAAAGTGTAGTTCATTCGATATAAAATGAGTGCATACGGGCGCATGCATTCAAAATACAAAATTAAGTTCAATTACTTTTATAAGTCACATTCCTGCTGTACTTGTCCTCCCCCCACTTTCCGCCTAATTCTGAAGGCATTGTGTGTTGAGTGGCGGAACTCAACGCCGCACTTTGCCTCGACACCAGAGCGAAGAAGTGAAAATAAATCGAGTGGGGATCAAACCCACAACCAGTCACGTTTACAGTCACACACACACGACTGGGCTCTATTACGATAGCTTGTACTATGATAGATAGATCCCGTTAATGTCATACAAAAATATCACCTATTCCTATATGCAGGTGAAGCTCGTATGGTTCGCGGGTCAGTAGGTAATGAGACCGTGAGTCCCTTTGTGGAGCTAAAGCAGATAATGAAAACGGAAATTTCCGTAATCTACATTCTATAATTTACATCACGCATTACATAACAAAAATCTTTTAACTCGTGTCTTTTCAGCGTCACGCTGTTTCCGGTACACGGCAGGGTAGGCAGAGGGAACCCAATGTTAAGCACCGTTCCCCGTTTTTCGCCTGGCATATATGGAGGCATAGCGCGTTGAGTGACGCGTGGCTTTTTGCCTTGGTTCCAGAGCGAAAAAATTAAAATATTAATAAATAAGAATTCATTCCCTTGAGTGGGGGTCGAACCCACAACCGTCGATACTTACACTCTTGTGGGCCACAACGGCCTCAATTGTAGTTATTTGTTTACATATACTTATACATACATATATATTAACCAACGGAAATATGAAAGCTTTCATCATTCAAAGTTTGACTTCCAGTTTCCGCACAAACAATATTGTTTTACAATCAACTCCCGTTACCAGCTCAGCTTTACAAACTCTGCAATATATAATACCTTAGATATACAAGAAAACGTCATGTATGGAAGAACGTTTTAAATAAAATAAATAGCGCAGTGTTAAGTCACTGCAGTCCCATTAAGACACTTCCGTTCCACATCTTCAGCTGAATTTTGTATTGAGTGGCGGAAATGAACGCCGCATTTTTTCTCGTTACCAGACCGAGGCAATGAAAATATTAGTATTTCATAAAAAGGAGTGGGAATCGAATCCACAACCACAACAAATTAGGTACCTCCATGTTAGCCGTAAAGAAAAGTTTCCATCGATTTTAATATCCGAAATGGAAAACGATTTGATTTTTACTACGACTACTGATTCACTAGAAAAATATATAAATACGCTTATATTCGAGATCAATAAATTATTACAGAGCCCTATTTTTAAACCATTGCTTAATAGCAAAAGCTTATAAGTATGTTTTATAAAAAAAAATAGAATATATTTCTTACTTATATATTGTTTTGTATATATTTCAATATCACTATTTAATTATACATTTATCTGTCTGGCACGAAGCATAAATTTGAATAGAAACGTTATACTAGCGGAACTCCTACAGCCTAGAGTACGTTGGATCGCGCTATGAATGGCGATGGGAAGGAACAATGGCCCGCATAGCTATGAACTGTCGTTTGAATTTTATAGCAATAGATTAAAATAGAACCCCCACTTACTAAGCTATAATAAGGTATAATATGAACCGAGTGTAAGCGGAATCCCTATAACTATATGAGTAAATAAGTAAAATTAAATAAATTTACTACTACATTAGTAGATGTTGTAAAGTGCTTTATAATTCAAAAACCGTTTGACATTTTTTTTTAATCTAAAAAAAACGTTTGACATTTTTTTTAATCTAAATAAGATCTCAGTAAAACATACTAAGTAACATATATAAACAACATATTACTAAAGCGTTTTTTTGTTTTTTTTTTATTTAAAACTTAACAAAGATAGGTTGCTTGGTGGTTTAATTGGTTGGACAGTAATTAATGATGCTAATTGACAATAAAATAAGAAGGAAATTAAACTCTTTAAAAAATATATAAAAAATAAATCAGCTTCTCACTGTATCCCGCACACAGCAAGGTAGGCAGAGGGAACCTAGTGTTAAGACACTCCGTTCCCTATTTTCCGCCGAATTCTGAAGGCATTGCGTGTTGAGTGTCGGAACTCAACGCCGCACTTTGCTCCGACACCAGAGAGAAGAAATGGAAATATAAATTTAAAATAATAAATATTTTATCTCCTCGAGTGGGAATCGAACCCACAACCAGTCGATAATCTGAGCACAAAGTGAGCAGAGGCACAAAATATGGCTGTAAGTCACACTTTGTGCCTCTGCGCCACGACTCGCCACTTTGAACTCTTTGATTTACTTTACTTATTTTACTGACAATTCACTCTTACAACTGTGTAAGTCACACTTACAGTATAAATAGTGAAAACTTTTAATTGTGGTATATTTTTTATTCTCTTAAGAATTTGATCTCACATTATAAAAATATACCAACATAATTTATTTACGTATTAATAAAAATACATACATAATTATGTATTTATACTTATGAAACCTTAATTTAAAATTCAGTGATAGATTCTTTTGTAATTTGACCTCCATCTTCATTAAATGAGATGCAGGCTCAATTTATGACACAAATATAAATTTTAAACACATGATGGTATGTATGCCTCCATATTTAATTAATAACGTTTCAATATTAAAAAAATGTGATGGATGAATTTGAGGGTGGCCGTGGTGCAGGGGCACAAGTATATGACTGTACACGCGACAGGTTGTGGGTTCGATCGCCACTCGATGAAAATTTAATATTTACTACTATGATTTCTTCGCTCAGGTGGACGCAAAGCTTTGTTAAGTGCCTTCGTGTTCGTGTCATTAAGTCTTTTCGCGGAAAATGGGGAACGGAGTGTTTTAACACTAGATTCCCTGTCCCTAACCTGCTGTGTGCGGGATACAGCGTGAAGCAAGAAAAAAAAATATTAAAATTCCAAACCCACTATTGCATGTTACAATGTAATTCAAGTAATGTATATTATTAGGGCAGAACCTGTACTGGGCCAATTATAATTACGTAATTTACATAAGTGTGCTATAAATGTCGTGTGTGTGTATGTGTGCGTGTGTGTGTAGTAATGTATGCAGATGAGTGTGGGAGTGTAGAAAGGCTGAATTGAATAAATTATTGAACAAGGACATTGATAAGTGCGAATTATCGTGTCGAGTTCTCGTAGCTTCACGCTGTATCACGCACACAGCAAGATAGGCAGAGGGAAACCAGTATTAAGACAAAATTTCACGGTTTTTGTGGCATTGCATGATTAGTGGCGGAACTCAACGCCACGCTTTGCCTTGACATCAGAGCGAAGAAATGAAAATATTTAAATTTGGTGGTGCCAACGGGGAAACGATCCCACAGCAACAGTAATAACAGTAACAGGATTGTGACTCTGCGCCACGACTACCCTCGCAACTCGACTGGTTCTCGTAAATCAGACTGGAAAATGCTTTACCTGTATTTGTCTAGTTAAGCGTAAAATTGCTAATATTACGATATGGAAGAATTGAATCAAAATTAATTTCTTAAAATAGGCTTTACCTATATTTTTTGCTGTGTTATAAAAATATATGAGTGTTTTTTTTAAATTAGCTTTTGATTTAAATAGTAAATAATAATATCTTTTCTTTCGTGGATTAGACCTCCAGCTTCTTCGTTTTAAGTCTTTCTCTTTTACCTTTTGCGACGGCACGGCATTAGTCCCGCCTTTTCTTGCTAGTCTGCCTTCCGACCCACTCTACTCCACTTTCTCCACTTTGGACTGTCTCCAGCATGATCGCTGTCCATACATGGAAGATATAAGAGGCATATGAAAATTGTACATGAAAAAAATACTAAAAAAATTAGCTATCAATGTATGGATTATATGTTAAAATCTTATTATATGTTTATATCTTTAAAATTATATGTTATTAGATCATGAAAGCCCAACACCCAAAGTAAAAGTAAACGTTATGTTTTATGTGACCTCACCAGTCGCCAGTCGTGGCGCAGGGGCACAAAGTGTGACTGTAAAACCCGACTGGTTGTGGGTTGGATCCCCAGTCGAGGAGATGAAATATTTACTTAAATTTATGTTTCCATTTCTTCGCTTTGGTGTCGAGGCAAAGCGGGGCGTTGAGTTCTGCTACTCAACACGCAATGCCTCCAGAATTCGGCAACAAATGGGGAACGGAGTGTCTTAACACTAGGTTCCCTCTGTCTACCCTGCTGTGTGCGGGATACAGCGTGAAGCTGATATTTTGATTATTTATTTTTTACCATCTACTTTTGTGTTTTTGCCTTATAAAATGAACATTGAATGTTGCAAACACTATGTAAATACATAAAATTTAAAATACGCAAGATTTTTTAAAAGTTACTTTTATATATCTGATGCCAGCATATTTTTTCTATAGTTATCTAAATTTAAAATACGACGGTAATTTTCTATAATGAGGTAATCACACACATGCAAATTTAACAACCGAACCACATGTGCCTGTAAAACGACGTTCTCGTTCTCGTTATTTCGTTCCGTCGTTAGTGTAGTGGCGCACCGCAATGTGTTTATGTATTTTTGTGTTATATACAGGGTAAAATGTTAAAAAATAAATCAAAATTAAATCAGCTTCACGCTGTATCCCGCACACAGCAGGGTAGGCAGAGGGAACCTAGTGTAAGACCGTTCCCCACTTTCTGCCGATATATGTAAAATGTGTATGTAAAACGTTATTTTAAAAATTTTACATTATTATTGAAAAGTTACAATAAAAAGCCGTTATCAGTTATTTGAATACAATACCGGACAATATGATTGATATCAGAATCTAACATGCCCAATATATTAAAAAAAATAGATTAAGTGCGAGTCGGACTCGTTCACCGAGACTTTTGTACCAATTTCAGGGTTGTAGATCTTCAGGACCCTATAAAGATAAATTAAAATTTTTGGGCACTTATTTTGTGTAAAAATGAACTATGAATATGAATTGGTAACGATTTTTTTCAGCAAAATATCTAAAAAAATTGTATTTTTCAGATTTTTGTATTGTTAGTTGTCACTTCGTGCTAAATTTCATAACTTTGGTCCCACAGGAAATATCCTATAGGATTTTTTCATGCAAAATGCAGCAAAATCGATGAATAAACGCTCGTATCTTTGCTCGTGATTGCGTTGACTTAAAAGCTTGATTTTGTCTGTGCTTAAAGGGACCGCAGACCTTACTTAAAATTTATTATAAATTTCAGCTTGATACCTCCACGATCTTGAGATAAATGATCTTGACAGAAGGACAACAAAGTGATCTGTTAGCGATAGAGAGTTCCGTTTTTACCTTATGAGTTACGGAACCCTAAAAATACGAATACTTATATTATTATTTTTTTATCTTTATTATAACTCAGAGCGACCTATACAATTTGCGACCTAAATATTAAATTTAACTAGACCGAAAAACAAAAATACAATTTAAATACAATATATAGCTAACATATTCCTGAATAGGAATCGAATCCACAAATATCGACTATTCTGTTTTCAGCTTCACGCTGTATCTCACATGTAACAAGATAGAGAGAGTGAGCCTGGTGGTAAGACAGTCCGCTCTCCATTATCGGTTATCCGCCAAATTCTGGAGGCATTGCGTGTTGAATGGCGAGATGAAAATATAAATTTAAATAAATATTTGATTTTCTCGAGTAGGAATCGAATCCACGACCAGTGGCGTTTATAGTCACACACTTGAGCCCCTGCGCCACGACTGGCCTATTCTAAATTAACACGTTATAGGCATAAGTTGTTAATATATAATGAAAGTATTATTTTATCATAAATATTTCAATGCGTATAGTGAATTGGACCGTGAAATAATTATTTCTAGTTATATTATGATCACGCGAACTTCAGGTCTTCACCCTATTTACCTAATTGGACTTGTTAAAATGTCATAAAATATGCAAATATTTCAGCATTCGTAGAAACTCCGTGGTGTATTGTGGTAAAGATAAAAAAATTGGTATTTACGTATGTATTTTTTACCTTTGATAGCAATGGACGTTGGTTAAACTAATCATAAAAAACATAATTAAAAGAATCTAAGAACAAAGAAAATTTCAGCGTCTTTGCCTAATATTTTCGCGTAAATAAATATGATGCCCAAAACACTTTATAAGACAACGTTTAAAAATTTTAACGCAGCGGGAATTGAAACCGCGCTACTTTCAAACCGTCCAAGAGCTCTGACCACTAAGCCATACGTTCTCATCAAGCTACGTCGAAATATTTTTGTATACGTTTTCTAAAAAAGTATATATTATACACTTTAAAAATGTCCAAAATATGATGCCTGCTGTATAAATATGGTAGCGTTAATTGAATAATGTTTTGTCAGAAAACAAAAAAATCAAACTCTACAGGTGATGACATATTTTAACCAAATATCTTAATAATTCCCTATTTAAAATACCTTAAAATATATCTTAACAAAACTAAAAACATAAGCGTATAATAAATTAAATAACTTTTTTGTTTTAGTATGTATTTGAAAACGGGAGCCACGACGAGGGACTGCTTTCCCGCGACAAGTTCTTCGAAGTGGGAAGCAGGATGGATGGCAGAAGAGAGTACCTGAGGAGTGAATGCTCCAAGCTGGGCCTGGACAGCACGAGCCACAAGGCGTACGCATGGGAATACCTCATCAACCGACAGTATCATGTTATATGGTGAGAAATTTCTCGAATTAATGACACTCCATTACTGACTACGGGTTTCATATTAAAAATTTGACTTGGCAGACTCATATTACTTTGTATAGTAGATAGTGTAAAATATTGTTTATTTAAGCGAATTATATGCGCATTTATATAC
Source organism: Heliconius erato x Heliconius himera (assembly GCA_013421005.1). Lineage (NCBI taxonomy): Eukaryota > Metazoa > Arthropoda > Insecta > Lepidoptera > Nymphalidae > Heliconius > Heliconius erato x Heliconius himera. The sequence continues at coordinate 22,907 of JAATLQ010037444.1, forward strand.
GATGTTGTTCTAAGAATTGTTTATAAGTATCAAAACAAAGTTTTACAAAACAATTTTAAATATGATATTGTTAGAAATCGGAAGCGGTTAACGTTTTTAAAAAAACACGATAAAAACACATATCGTCTATATGATTCTAAGCTATTTGGAAAGAGATACTATGTAATTGCAATAAGTTATTAATACTTCACACTAGTTCGCTAACAATATTTATATTTTATTTTAATAATTATCAGCTGACGCTGTATCCCGCATATAATATAGGGGACCTAGTGTTAAGACTATCTGCTCCACATTTTCCACAGAATTCTTCGAAATTCTTTCAATTCTTTGATTGCATGTTGAGTTGCGGAACTCAACGCCGAGCTTTTGCCTTGGTGCCAGAGCAACGAAATGAAAATATTAATAAATAATAATTCAGGATTTTGAGATCAGTCCACAAAGAGACCACAAAGTATGACTGTAAAATCGACTCGAGTTCGATCCCCACTTGAGGAAATTAAATATTTTTATTAAAAAAAAAAAA
>JAATLQ010037444.1:23532-54454 GCA_013421005.1 Heliconius erato x Heliconius himera
CAGCAGGGTAGGCAGAGGGAACCTAGTGTTAACACACTCCGTTCCCCACTTTCTGCCGAATTCTGGAGGCATTGCGTGTTGAGTGGCAGAACTCAACGCCGCGCTTAACCTCGACACCAGAGCGAAGAAATGGAAATATAAATTTAAGTAAATATTTCATCTCCTCGAGTGGGAATCGAACCCACAACCAGTCGGTTTTGCAGTCACACCTCGTGCCGCTGCGCCACGACCGGCCTCATATTTTTATTTAATTTTTTATTTAATTTCTTCGCTCTGGTGTCGAGGCAAGGCGCGGCGTTGAATTCCGCCACTCAACACGCAATGCCTCCAGAACTCGATGGAAAGTTAGAAACGGAGTATCATAACACTAGGTTTCCTCTGCCTATCCTATGTGCGGAATACAGCGTGAACCTGATTTTATTTTTAATTCATTCCCCTGAATGTGGACCGAATCCACAATTGTCCCGTTACAGTTACACCCTTGTGTCAAAAAATACTTCTTAATAATAGTAATACATACTTCTTAATAATAATTAATTTCTTATTAGAGACGAATACCAAAATAATACATATTCTTAAATACATGTATACTATATTAGCGATGTAAAACAACCAATTTACTTATAGGTGCAACATCTTCAAGGCTGCGTCAACATCATGGATGTATAACTTCAATCTTATGGCGAATTATACGGCCGCATTCCTTGATAAGACAAAGGAGGTGCCTTTAGAACTGGCCAGGAAGAAATATGCGAGGCCTACTGTGGAAATGATAAGGAAAGCTCAGGCCGATTCTATATCGTTTCTGATAGTGCGTCATCCCTTGGAGCGGCTAGCGTCTGCTTACAATGACAAAATAGTGCACGCTTGGCCCAAGTCCTTCCATGATCAAATGGGACGAAGAATTATCAAAAAATATAGAAAGGTAAATATTAATATACTATTTATTGTATTATTATATATAATTTAGTCACGCTGTATCCCCCACACAACAAGGTAGGCAAAAAAAGGTTAGTGTTAAGACACTCCGATCCCTACTTTCCACCGAATTCAGGAGGCATTGCCTGCTGAGCAGCGGAAATCAACTCAGCGCTTTGTCGACATCACGACTCGATACCAGAGCGAAATATTAAATATTTTATTTCCTCGAATGAAAATCGAACCCGCAACCAGCCGCGATAACAGCAACACCCTTGGGCCAGGAGCACTACGACTAACTTCTAATATATAATTTTATTTATTATTATTATTTATGCCTTTTTAAAATCCATTTTTATAATCCTTAACCAGTACCACCCACGTTTGAATTGAAAAATATGTATGAACAAATGTTTGGTGAGTCATCCACACACGCACCGAAAATAATTTGTAATAAATTTATAGTACAATAGATAATTAAATCTTTATGTATTATACAAGATAGTAGCAAATTCAATTCTAAAAATACAAACATCGCATATTGAATACGAAATGTCGGTACATTTGGCAAAGCGTATAAATTGGAAACTATATATAAATAATGTACGTTATGTCGTTGAGTTGTTATAGGGACTTGTCAGCTGTCATTTGTGTGTGAGTTCAAATCTGTGCAATTATATTAATGTAATAAATAAATCAGCTTCACGCTGTATCCCCCGCACACAGCAGGGTAGTCAGAGGGAACCCACTTTCTGCCGAATTCTGGAGGCATTGCGTGTTGAGTGGCAGAACTCAACGCCGTGATTAACCTCGACACCAGAGCGAAGAAATGGAAATAAGTATAAATTTAAGTAAATATTTCACCTCCTCGAGTGGGGATCTAACCCACAACCAGTCGGTTTTACGGTCACACCTCGTGCCGCTGCGCCACGACTGACCTCAATTAATTAATGTAATTGAAACATAATTATTAATTATCAATTACACTTGATATTGTAATGAGGCCATATTAGCGTAGCTCACTAGCGTGTGACTGTAAACGCGATAGGTAAGTAAGTTCGATTTCCACTCGAAGAAATGAAATATTTAATAATTTCATTTCGTCATTCCGCTGTCGATGCAAAACGCGGCGCTAAGTTCCGCCGTTCTACAGACAAAGCCTCAAGAATTCGGAGTAAAGTGGGGAGCGGAGGTCATAACTCCTCTCTGCCTACCTTGCTCCTTGCGGGATATGGTGTGAAGCTGGTAAAACAAATATTGTAACCACACTGCGATTCAAGGCTTCACAATTTTCCAAATAAAACATCTAAAACAAGAGATAAGAGAACGAAGTAACTTAAAGAGTTTTTACTTACTTTTTCCTTAAACAAAGCTTAAGACGAATAATACAAGCAAATTAATAAATAATGTACTCTTACATAATTCATTACATTATCTCATATTAGTATTCACCAGACATTTTAAAAAATTCCTTTGCAATCTGGGCCGTTACTTTTTTACTGTTTACCAGAAGTGATTTTTCCTTGTTTAAAACAGTTTTATTTTCCATCGAACAATGGTTGTCAGTTCAAAGCCAATTAAGGTTACTCTTGTCGAGTAATGAGTAAATTGGACTAATAATCCATTTGCTATGTTGACAGAATACATCATAGCGGTATTATAAATGACTGTTATAAATTTTATACGCGACAGTTCTAGGTTCGATTCCTTTTCGGGAAAGTGCCGATTTTGGTAGTATTTGCATTTTCTCGCTCTGGTAACAAGGTTTAGCGCGGCGTTGAGTTTCGCTACGTAATATCTCCAGTATATATTCGGTAAAGTGAGGAACGGGATATCTTAATACTAGGTGTACATGTTCCCTCTGCCTACCCTGCTATCTGTGGAATACAGAGTGAAGCTAAAAAATGTTCTAATATTGGATATATGTATAACCGAATTTTTATTTTCTAACGTCTAGTAATTTATGATTTGGGATGAAAGAACTTTCTGATGTTATATTCCGTATTTATTTTTAGTTTAAAATTTGTTTGACATTTTGACATTACTCAAATCAGAAAAAAAGAAATTAAAAGCATGATGGAATGGGGCAAACTCCATATTATAAAAAATACGCTTAAAACCATACTAAGCCATGCTTTTGCTTAATTGTTTTATTATTGTTTCAGTCAGGACCCAAACCGGCACCAACGGAGAGGTACCCAGTGTTCGAAGAGTTTGTATCGTACGTATTGGATGAGGCTAAAGTGAAGCGTACATTGGACATGCACTGGACGCCGTACACCGACTTCTGCACTCCCTGCAAATTCAACTTTGATGTCATACTCAAATTTGAAACTTTGGACGTAAGTGGCGATTCAAATCTCTGTTTACTCATTTTTTAATTTAAATTCTATATACGAATACAATAATAATATAGTGTTACAGATTAAATTTATGCAAGTATTTTTTTAACCTTCACGCTTTATCCCGCGCACTGCCAAATATTCCTGTATTCAGAAGATAATATATGAGCGTTTTATAGAAAAGTAGATATTTCACTGAAATTCTATTAACTAATCAATACATATTTTTTTCAAATAACAAAGTTATGTAAAATATTCACATGTATATATATCTATTATTGAATATAACGAAACGTATCGACCATTCAATCCTTGGAAAGTTTTGAAGGATACAAGGGAGGAGCGTATTAAGATATATAATTTTACATATTGTATACGTTGGTACAATTTGCTATGTTGTATTCTAATAGTTCGTGCTACTACTGCCTGAAGTTATTGATGTTGTACAGTGAAAATTATTAAATCTCTTATTTCTTATTAATACAGTTTCACGCTATGTTCCGCGCACTGCCAAATAGGCAGAGGGAAACTAGTGTTAATACACTCCGTTTCCGATTTCTGTAGGCATTGCGTGTTGAGTTGCTGAACTCAACGCCGCGCTTCGCCACGACACCAGAATGAAGAAATGAAAATATTAAATACTTAATTTCCTCGAATGGTAATCGAACCCACAACCAGACGCGTTTACAATCATACGTTTGTATTTCTTCACCACGACTGGCCCTGCCTCGTTCTTAAATGTTTTCAAACATTTTAATTATTATTAAATATATAAAGAATTCATTTTAGAACAATGGTTATAATGGGATAAAGTATTTAAAATTTAACCAATTTTTAAGTTCAACTTAGTTTTACGTTAAAGCTCAGCTCTTAGCGTAAGCGTTTGATATTACGAGAGTGGCTTATTATTAAAAAAAAAAAGCAATTAAAACTGTAAGCTGCTGTAGATTTCGTTTATTTAAATTTCACTGCATTTTGTATTGGAGTTTCTTTATTTATTATATTTTTAGTAAATAGCTTCTACCATAACATAATATTTATAATAAATAGTTTAGTAGTGAATAAAAAAAATCTCTTGAACGATAATATCTTAATAAAAAATATTAAATAACGTATATTATTACTTTTTAACATTTTTAAAGTGTTTTTCCACACTTAGGAAAGAAAAATACTTAGTAAGAAAACGTGTAAACATTTGAACGTAGCGGGTCTCGAATCCGCGTCTCCTGGAAACCGACCTGTCGGTTTTTTAATTTAACGTATATTAATGAGAAATAAAAGATTTAATAAGAAAATAATCTTATATTTTCACTGTACAACATCAATAACTTCAGGCAGTAGTAGCACGAACTATTAGAATACAAGAAAGCAAATTGTACCAACGTATACAATATGTAAAATTATATATCTTTAATACGCTCCTCCCTTGTATCCTTCAAAACTTTCCAAGGATTGAATGGTCGATACGTTTCGTCTATTCAATAATAGTTATATAGATGGCATGTGAATAATTTACATAACTTTGTTGTTTGAAAAAATATATATATTAGATATAGAGAGAGAGTATTATATATAGAGTTTTATATATAGAATTTCAGTGAAATATCTACTTTTCTATAAAACACTCATATTTTATCTTCTGGAATACAGGGACTAGTCAACGGAACCTACGTTCGTACGTAGGGCGCTTATTTTTTAATAAGATATCCCGTTTTTTTGCAGTGCTATTATTATAAAATCTTATTATTAAGCGATATAGCTACGATACGACAAAAAAAAAACAATTTATAGTTCCAACATATTTCAAGGAATAAATCAAACCCACAACCTGTCGCGTTTAAAGTCAAATTTTCCGCCCTTGCGCCACGACTGGCTTCAATATGGCATTTACTTTGCTTTAATCACAAACAAAGCAAGAAATAACCATAAAAATATAATATAGCCAGTGATAAATAAAATAACAATAGTAGTAACCACTAAACATGTATAACATATAATAGATTATAACCACTAAGTATGTATAACATAGATTAGAAGAAATTAAACATAAAAAAACATAACCGATATCTAAAGAATTAGAAGAAATTCTAAAGAAGACATGTTATTGGTTTAGTTTTATATAGAAACAAGAAATGTCAAGGCCTCTCGCTTGTTTGTCATCTAATCTGTCTTTGGATTGTTAATGTCCAAATAAGTAAGTAATAATTCACAAATACATGGTGGATGGATAAATACTGTTGTGTAATTTATTTTAAGTTTCACGTTGTGTCCCGCACATATCAGGATAGACAGAGGGAACCCGGGAACCTAGTGTTAAAACACCCTGTTGTCTGTTAAGCACACTTCCGTTTTCAACTTTCTGACGAATTCTTGAGTTTGCCTGTTACGTAGCGGACCTCAACGCCGCGCTTGTAAATGCTATCATATTTTCTTAATAAATAAATAAAGTTATTTTTAATTATTCTTAAATTTCACTATTACACACAATTTACACTTTGAACAACTCTTCTCATAAATAGATTTAGTAAAAAATATTTTTGTTCTTTTTATTATTGGTGCTAATCAATTACCGTTTCCTAGAAACGAACGAAAAATGATTTTATCAGAAGAAAGAGCTCTATTTAAAAAATAGTAAGAAATTAAGTTACATGAGATCGTAATTCTTAATTTTTTTTAATATTAATATTTTCATTTCTTCGTTCTGGTATACTAAGGCAAAGCGCGATTTTAAGTTAACACGCATATTTCATAAAATTCGGCGGTAAGTGGGGAACAGAGTGTCTTCACACTAGGTTCCATTTGTCCTGCTATATGCGGGATACAGCGTGAAGCTGAAAAAAAAAACTTACATGTAAAGCCATAGGCAATAAGTAGAATAGTGCTTTAAGTTCTTTTCACCCCATATTACAGGAAGACCAAAGATTTCTCATACAAATGGCGCGTCTCCAAGACGTCGTCAAGCCGGAGTGGCGGAACAGCGGCAAGGGCACCAACACCTTGCACAACATCAACCACCTGTATTCGCGTTTGAAGAAATCCCAACTGGATGGTCTCTACAATTTGTACAAGTAAGTGTTAAAATAAATTACTTAAGTAGATATAAATAAATGAAAAGATTGATTTATTTTGTTAAAATATATGAATTTATAATTTTTAATATTTTTAATTGTGTATACTTAAGATTTTAGATTTCTATAAGTCAATTAGGAGGGAGGGAGACCCCCTTTTAATAAATGTTTGAATTACCATATTAAAGAAATCTACTGACAAAAACCGTTGCCACAAATACTCAATAAGATAAAACAGATATTTAATAATAAGATGATTAAATATAAATTTTATTAAACCTTAAAAAAATAACACAAAAATATTATTTTAAGATAAAATTTACGTGAAAAATAATGAAAGTTGCGTAATTTATGGTTGAGGGCGGTGCCCCGTGCCACTCCGCCGTGTTACGGCGCCAGGCAATTAGCTATGGTACATATTGTTTTGTGTGAATAAGGGGCGGGCCCTAGTAATTATAGAAATAAATGGTATGCCGCACGCACTTCCGTTCAACAAACTCAGACAATATAGTGACAATTCAGCTTCACGCTGTATCCCGCACAAAGCAGGGCTGGCAGAGGGAACCTAGTATTATCACACTCCGTTCCCCATTTTCTGCCGAATTCTGGAGGCATTGCGTGTTGAGTGGCAGAACTCGACGCCGCGCTTAACCTCGACACCAGAGCGAAGAAATGGAAATATAAATTTAAGTACATATTTCATCTCCTCGAGTGGGGATCGAACCCACAACCAGTCGGTTTTACAGTCACACTCGTGCCGCTGCGCCATGACTGGCCTCAAATCACGCTTTGTGTGTGAGTGACAAATCACTCTTTTATAATACAGGATAATAAAAGTCACAGCCTTAAAACGGACCTAGATATAAAGAAGATTATTCGTCGATTGTAACCGTTTTGTTGTACAATTTCATTAGAAATAAAACAAAAATTATATAATATATTTTGTTTTACACAAATAAAGCAAAGTTTTTATAATCTAAAAAATATCGATGTCGTCGTGACGAAGTGTAATAGCGTCCGACTGTTAACGCGATTATTTCGAGTTCGAACATCGTTTGGGGGAATAAATCATTTTCATTTTCCCGCCTTGATCTAATTAAACGCGGTGTTGAGTTCCGCTACTAAGCACTCAATATCACGAATGCGACAGAAAGTGGAGAACGGAGTGTTTTACAATATGTTCTGTTTGCTCTATTACCGCTCTTATACGATTTTTTTTATATATTTCTAAATTAACTTGCATACTTATATACCTAAAGTATCATTCTTTATATTCTATTAGGTATGTTGTAACAGATTATTATAAAGTCAATCCACCTGTAGGTAGGGGTGACCTTAAGTCAAGTATTTTTTCTAAGCATATACTGGTTTTCTTATCTATAAAGGTCACGGCTTGTCCTACGATATAAAATAACATTATAAATCTATTTGAGATTCCATTTTAACCATATTTTCTCAAAAAAAAATACCCTGGTCAGGTCAGTCGTGGCGCAGGTGGACAAAAGTGTGACTGTAAACGCGACAGGTTGTGGATTGGATTCCCACTCGAAAAAATGGAATACCTAGTATTTTCATTTCTTTGCTTTGATATCGAGGCAAAGTGCGGCGCTGAGTTTCGTCACACTATGCTTATACAACCCAGCGGAAAATGGAGGACTGATAGACATCCGTCTGGGAATCTAGAGCTTTCGACAACGAAACAACGAAGACATTCCGTTACTATTAAGACTAACAATAACGAAATGTCTTAGCTCTAGGTTTCCAGGTTCCCGCTGCCTATCTCGCTATGGGCGGAATACAGCTTGAAGCTATAAAACTCATGAACTTACGCATAAATAAGATCTGCCTCACATTTTACCAATAGTGTCATATTAAATAAAAAATATAATATTTTAAAAAATATATAATTTTCCTTCCAGATACGACTTCCAATTGTTCAACTACACCATAGACAATTATTACGAGATAATTAAAAAAGACGAGGGCACCAGCCACGGGTGAGCGCCAAAAACCATAAACAAACTTTGAATGCTTTTCATCGCTAAAAAGGCGCGACAAGGTGAAGTGATGGCGAAAAATGGAAGACTGAATGTAAGGCATAAGTAAAGTCACCTTATCGATCTGTTCATAAAATTATAAATGCGAACGAACATCATTAAAAATATATTTAATTCATCAAAAATATTGAACAATTATTATTTATTATTGATTGAGAATTTCCATATGATTGGTTATGTCCTTTAAATATTATTGTTTAAAGCTAACTAATTTATAAAGTTAAATTTTAATTTTAAGTATATTTATTTTTTTGTTACAGTTAAGTGTAAATATTATCTACTTGTGATGATTTTAGCTTATTTTTATGTTCGTTTTGTTACAAATTATTATTATTATTATTATCTATATATGAATGTTTATAATGCTATTTAGAAAGTAGGAAATATTAGCTTAAATTGTTATTTGTAATTGTAAATATTTGAACAAATTGTAAATGATGTAGATTTACTCATCTAATTTAGTTAATATGGGTATTAGAGTGTAATGTATATTTAAATATTCTATTTTAATACGATAACAAAATTTATTAGTGCTTCCGTATTCATAGTTTATAATAAGACGAAGTTTCGATAGAAATTAACAAATTTCGTTTCCAATTTCGTTTAGTGCTGAAAATTTTTAAAATGTAACGTAATTTTATATTAAAAAATATCATTCAATTTAATAATTGACTTAAAATGATTACAATTTCGTAAAATATTAAGGTTTATATTAAATTTAAAAAAATAATAGAAAGTACAAATATGTTACTCCTTCATATAAAGTTTAATTATTATTATTAGATAATATCTGTTGTTGCATTTACCTACTAAAAATAATTATTTTCATAGCAACTTCGCAAAATAATATGAAAATAAATTATATAATTGTATATTATGAGAGATTATTCGTCACAAATGAAATAATAAAATTAACTCTAGCAGGTGTATATTAAAAATATCTATCATTTGTTGTGTATAAAATTGTAATACGGGAATACAACAAAGAATAGGCTAAAATAAAAAATAATTATTTATATACCGAGAGCTTAACTTTCTTAGTCAGTTTGTTATTATTAGGCAACGTAAAAAATATAATATCTACTGTATTTTAAATATTAGAATTTGTAATATTAAAATAAATATTTGGGTCTAGGTGCACTAAATACCACTGGCCACTGGGTGTCCGAGTGACGTCATAATGTCACTAAGTCTCTCATCCATAATGAGAATTATATTATTAAATAATAGCTTATTTATATTGAAATCTCTATAATATCAGTTTTTTTTCTGTTTGACTCTAAAATATTAAAAATGTTTCTTTATATTATAACATTATTATTTGTAGTAACAGATAAAAGTAATGTAAGTAGTCATTTATGTCAGATGAAATAATGACTAATTACTTAGCCTAGTCAGAGCAGTAAAAAGAAAAAAATATATTTGTGAATAAGCATGAAAAATTGAAACGAATAAAAAAAAATATTGCAGCCATAAATAAATTGCAGGAATTGTTATATTTTTAAACGTTTTATTTTGTATTTTTTTTATTTAAAGTTTGTAATTATTTTCATGTTATTGCGTGATTGATATTAGGGATGGCAATTTTAAATACTGTGACAGCACATTTTAGCTTGTAGCAGATTTAGTTCTTAAGATTTAGAATAATACTTTAAAACACACAGGCGTTATCACATAAATAGTAAATTAAAGTATTTATTATTTAAAATAGATAAATAAATGATATCCTTGTGGCGTAGGGGCACAAAGGTGTAACTGTAACGCGACTGCTGAGGGTTTGATCCCCACTGAGACAATGAATTATTATTTTTTAATATTTTCACGTCTTCGCTCTGGCACCAAGGCAAAAAGCCCGGCGTCGAGTTGCGCCACTCAACAAGCAATGCCTTGAAAAATTTGGCAGAAAGTGGGGAACGCAGTGTCTTAACACTAGGATCCCTCTGCCTACCCTGCTATATGCGCGATTTATAAAATAAATAGATGATTTTGTTACTAAATCAATATGTGATAACGTCACTGTTTATATTATATAAAAAATAAAAATTAAAAAATCGATACACCATATTAGTTATATTTAGTGGGGGGAAATGATTGATATTCTATAAGAAAAGTGTAAGAAAAAAATATTTTAATACAACATAAATTAAGGCAAAGCGTGTATATTTTTTCTTTTAATAAATAATGACCTCAAAATATTCTGCTTACATATCAATTATTTTTGCCATATTCTCAAAAAAAAAAGTAAGTAGATATTATTAATAAATCAAAAATTTAAATTATTATAAAATTTCGCTTTTAGATTTATATACATAGATGTATGGGAAGTTTGTTAGACCAAAATAATGGCCTAGATAGTAACTGAAATGGTGCTATAGATCCTTAGATTTTGATCTCATATCAGCATGAGTGTTGTTGCTACAAAATGTGTTATCGAATCAAACTATCGAATCGGTTGTGTTAAATGATGTTAATGAAAAATTTTATTCTTAGTACTTATAGAGAAATAAATATTAGTTAAAAATCTGGGTTTGTTGTTTTATTTCCTTACATTATTATATTTTGTATAGTATACGTTAATATTTTAAAATATATGAGAGTTTTCCTCCAGCTTGGTTAGTTTTTGTAGAACTTACTACTTAATGAAGTCTATAAAAGGAAATGTTGAATTTTAGTCAGAGAAATATTATAATTTTTCACTAAATAATCTATAAACTAGAACATTTTAAACTAGCAGTATCGCTATTATTTTAATTCCCGATTTAGAAGGCAAGGAAAGAAAAAAATATTTTTTGGAATGCGATTTCAATTTATAAATTAAAGTTGCATCCCATAAAATAATATTTTTCTTTCCTTCCCTTCTAAAGCATACTATACAAATATATTATAAAATAAAAGATACGTATATCCTATTAATCCTACTAATATTATAAAAGTGAAAGTTTGTGAGGACAGATGTTTGTTCCACTTTCTAGCAAAAAGCACTAAACGGATTTAGATGAAACTTTTCAGTAATCTAGCTTATACATCAGAGGTATAACTTTACAGTAATATAGCTTAAATATAGACAAAAAAATATTTTGTATGATTTGGCTGAAGCGGGCGAAGCCGCGCTTAGGTCGCTAGGATCTAATAAAACAACATGCAATAAAATGTAAACTAACTTTTATTTTGTTCATAAGACAACCATTAATAATAATACTTATTGACTATTCCACACTTCACACCACAGATTTGACTAAGTGCATAGGAAATTGAGGTAGATACTCTCTTTTTTCAGGTAATTTTGTATTATTTCTGCAATATTAAGATAAATATGTCATTTAATAATTAATAATAGAAAAGTTTACACACACCTACTAATATAATAAATGTGAAAGTTTGTGATACTAAAAATTGTACTAAATACTGAATGAATTTAGGATAAGACTTTAAAATAACATAGCTTATATGAAGCTATATTATTTTGAAAAACATCTTGTTTTGAAAAACAAGATGGTGCGTGGAGACGAGAACTGAGTGTTACTACACAAGGTACTACCTGCTCTCCTATATGTACTATAAACAGTATAAAGCTAAAAAAATATGTAATTGCAAAAAATATTTTATTCTGATGGGGCCGGTTGTGGCACAGAGGCACAAAGTTTGACTGTAAAGGCGGCTGGTTGTGGGTTCGATCCGCATTCCAGGAAATTAAACATTTATTTACATTTATATTTTCATTCCTTCACTCTGGTGTCGAGGCAAAAGGGGCCATTCAAGTATTACGTAAGCAGTTTAGCAGCCCTATAGTGCTTACGTAATATTTGAACGGCCCCAAAGCGTTGAGTTCCGCCACTCAGCACGCTTTGTTTCCAGAATTCGGCGGTAAGTGGGGAATGGAGTGTCTTAACACTAGGTTCCTTCTGCCTACCCTGCTGTGTGCAGAATACAGTGTGAAACTGTTTTTTTTTTTTTTATATTTTATTTTATATATATCTTACATTGATGCAGTCTTTTTCCTCTTAGGCTTCACTTTTATATCAATATAATCTGTTGTCATAATTATTTTCCTCACTGATCCAAAGAAATCTGTAATGGGCACTTTACTCGGATCACGCTTGAACAGATCACGGCGGACACCCACTGTTGATAGACAAGCACTTTTCGGACATACAGCAAGCTGAAATTTTATTATAAATAATGCTGTAATTAATTTGTTTTTTATAAAATATTATTAAAAGATCAGATTAAATGTGGATAATACATATTTGAGGCCATTGTGGTATTGTAGGACAGAGTCTGACTGTAAATGTATTGGATGTTATTTCAATCCACACTTGATTTATTTCTTATTTTCTGATAAGATGACAAAGTGGGTGTTGAGTTCCGCCACTCCATAGGCAATCTCTCAAAAATATGGTGGTATGTGGGGAATAGAGTTTCTTAACACTAGGTTCCCACTGGCTGCTTTATATAAAATATATATGCTTATAATATATTAAGGTATATATACTTACAAATTCTGACATTGTTTTCTTGCTATTAGGATGCACATTCTCTAAGAACTCCAAAACATAATATGTATACCTATCTATTATATAAACGCCAATAGCTGAATCAACATGGTGCTGCAATGAAAATATATTACACAACAATTATAGTCTATTTTAAAACATTTTTAATTAATATTTCTGCTGATAATTAATATACATTTTTAATATCAAAAGAAAATAGTACATCAGATTCTATTCTATAGAAATTACAGCTATAAGTTATTGTTATTATAACATTTAATATGAGATAGTATTAAAGCATACAATCTTCTCCACTTTATATATATTAGGATAAATATAATAACTAACACTAACAGTGAATGATTCCTTATAAATAGCAGATGATTCCTTTCCAAAAAATATTTGAAACATGCCTATTATAGAATGTTTCATATTGGGAACAGATAAAAGTAATGATAGTATGAGAGGTATCAAAAAAACATATTTAGAAAATATATACTTACAGAAAGTGAATCCTCCCCTACTAAGCTACTGGCTGTAGCAAGGATGTTAGGAGAGTAAAATTTTTCATACATAGATGATGCTTGACATGTATCTATTATAAAAAAAATCTCATTGTATCTGAAAAAAAAATAAAGGAAACTTTTTTAAATAAACTATATTAATATTTAAATTTCATTACATTATGTTATTTGTGTTTTTATTTTAAGTAGCAGGGTTTCAACTAACCAAATTTTAGACATTCTAAATATAATAAAAAGGCTGTTGTGATGCAATGGAAATAATTTTGCTGTAAACTAGGTGGTTCTGGTTCAATTCCAAATTATTTTCATTTCCCTTTCACATGTATGATAAATTGAGTGTTAACTTCGCTCACTTAACAAAAGAAATCTCAAATTTAAACAGAATTTGGAGCTAATATTTGCACTTTGCTTACCCTACAATGTGGGTAAAAGCATGAATCTGGTTTTATTTTTAATAAACTAAAAATAACAATGTAATCTAAATAAAACCTTCTTTTCTGCCACATTTGTTCTAAGGCATCAGCTAATTCTTGACTAGTAATTTCTTCAGAGTCCTGAAATTTCAAAAATCCATCTCCACCATGGCCAGTCAAGTAAATAAGAATATTACTCCCTTCATCTGTGAGTAGCCGCTTTGACCTCGGAGTGTCAGGTGGCACTCGGCCAGTGAGAAGACGAACAAAGTTTTCTACTGATACCTAGAATTATAACAAACTTCCATCATATTTATGTCTGTATTAGCTATATTGGTGTTAACAACTCGACAGAAGACTGAATCAAACATTTAATCTGTGTAACTTTAAATCACAAAAATAGATATCCAATTTTCTTACTTCATATCCCCTGTAATCAACTTCAACATCATCTCCATAAACATTGATTTGTTCATGAGCATTATTAAATATAGTTGCAGGACGAGGGTTTCGTGGGTTACAAGCCATGTCATCAGATATCATAAGTATAATCTGGCTATCAGGTATCCCCAACCGTTTGACACTTCGATAGATTGAAAGAACGTTCGCAACATGCCGGTAATTGAACCAAAATCGTGAAGTATCCACTAGCACAGCCCAGTTATTAGTGTGATTTGATTTTTGAAATTTTTCTGGAATCTAAAACAACATTTTTCATGATAAGAAAACCGTAAACATTTCTAATAAATGTTCTGAAAAAATAATAATGACAAAAACTACCTCAATCGCATGATTGACTCCTATAAAAAAGGGAACAAGTAATAAATACAACACGCTTTGCATTGCTTTTGTTGTAAATTTAAATTTTTGTTTACTTAAAATCAATTAATAAATCCCTTATCTTTTTGAAATTGACATTATTTGATTAATTTTTTAATGACATTGATATTCAATGCCGCCAACATTAAATTCTCGATAATCGTTCAGAAATCATAATGTATTAGATTTTATTGTGTAGTTTTAAATTGGTAATAGTATTGATTTAATACAAAAAACATTAAAATTAATATTATTAAGCTTATTAAATCTATATCGTTTTATAAAGCTTGCACTATACCTATATTATATAATATTTTTAAGAAATATGATTTAAGTGGCAATACCATATTGCATATATAGATTATAACAGAAATTTTGACATCAAATTTAATATTTGAGAAATGGTTGTCAGGTGAACAACGTAAACATAATTTTTTGTAATTTTTACTATCCCTTAGTCATGAGTAACCGTAATCCCAACACGTTGATGAGTGTTCCTGATGAACAATTTGACTATTTATTTAAAATTGTTCTTATTGGTGATTGTGGAACGGGAAAAACATGTATTGTGCAACGACTGAAATCCGGTAACTTCATAGAAAGACACGGCAATACAATAGGCGTAGACTTTTCAATGAAAACTCTGTTAGTTGACGGGAAGAAGGTCAAGGTTTGTATTTCAATTAGAAATTGATATATCCCAATTTATAATTGACTAATCGTGTAAAATTCAGCTTCAGATATGGGACACTGCGGGACAAGAACGCTTTCGAACAATAACACAAAGCTACTATCGCTCTGCGAATGGAGTTATTATCGGTATGTGCGTCGTAATATTTCAACCAACTGTTATTATCCTCTAAAACTGTCAAAGATGATAAATATTAACAAGAGCATTTTTATTTCAGTTTATGATATAACAAAAAGATCGACATTTCTATCCTTGCAGAAGTGGATAGAGGAAGTAAGACGGTACACATCATCAAATGTAATAGTTTCTTTAATAGGAAATAAATGTGATTTACCGGACCAGCGAGAAGTAGAGCCGGATGAACCTAAGTCATTTTGTCGCTATGTTCCTGAAATAATGTTTGTTATGGAGACGTCAGCAAAAGATAATACAAATGTTGAGGATACATTTCGTAGTTTAGCGACAGAACTAAAGGTAAAATATTTTTAAAATTTTAAATTTTTATATTTTCTGCCAAAAGTATATTGTGATAATAATAATATTTATTGTCACAGTATGAATAAATCAATAAATAAATCAGCTTCACATTGTATTCTCACACAGCAATGTAGGCAGAGGGAACCTAGTGCTAAGACACTGTTCCTCACTAACTTTGTCAGAGTGTGACTGAAGAAAAAAATATTTAGGTGGTTGGGGAATGTATAGAGAAGTGAGAGTGAGTGAGTGAGAGTGCTGAAAGAGTGCTAAAAAGATATATGATTGATGCAAGAGTGAGTGGTAAGAGATGTAGGATGAAACTTTGGCTTAACTTTGAAAACAGTCTTGATAATACTCAAGGGACTGGGGTAATAATCAGAAAAAGTGGGGGCACCCCACTTTAATAGGGTAATGCATGAAGTTAAACATATTAAGAAAGTTAAAAGGCAGTGGGTTTGGATCTTTGATTGTAAATACTTATGGGTTCATCCACACTCTGAAATTTATATTTTCATTTTACTGCTATAAACAAGGATGCGCAGCAACAAATTCCACTATGGTTAAACTGTTACTGTTCAAATTTAGGCATAAAAAGGACAGTACCTTTTGTTAGGTTGTCTCTGCCTATCTAATATGTAAGTAATTAAGTATCTCTACAATAATAATAAAACAGTTAGTATAAAAAAAATTAAGTATCTATTTACAATTTAATTCCAGAGGCAACATGATAGCAGTGAAGGACCTCCTGCAGAATCTGACTCGGTGGTGTTGGGTGAAAGTCATGCAGTAAGTAGGTGCCAGTCTTGTAGATCTTCTTAATAATATTCTATATACCTAGACAAATTGCCATTTTTTATTATTATTATTGTTATAGTAAAAAAAATTCGGTTATGTCTGTAAATTAAATTTTTGGACAATCAAGTTAAAGCAATTTTATGGTGCCGTTATGGTTAATTATTGTATATATCTTGTAATTAATTTTAACGATACTAAATGATATGTACTTGACAACTTTTTAATACCTCCACTAACCAATTTGTAAAACACAAAAAATTAACAGCATTTCTCACAATATTTGCTAATAATTTCTTGCGATTTTTTTAATTACTACATTCATACAATCTTTTTTACATATTATAATATAATCGATTGATTTTTTTAATTGCCTAGGTCAAATATAGCAACTTGCTTTTAATGAAAAAAAAAGTGTAATAACCAAACATTTTTTATTTGGTATTTTTGGCTATGATTGTTCTTCATATATATCTTCATTTATATATATGTCACAAACCACCACCTTTTTTTTATTAGTGTACCAATATTGGTGCTGTTTAGAATAAGTGTACAGAGAATCTCCGTATGATTTTTTTAATGTTTTTTTTTATTTTAAATTAAGTAAACTTGTATTGGTTTGCTCATAAAATGGCTCATATTTTAGCTTTATAATCTAAAAATATTAAATAATTTAATTAATTCTCGAACTTATCTTAAATTTTAACCCTAATGTGATTTAATTTGTTATTTAATCATATAATGCAATTTAACGGTGATGTTTGAACACCACAAAAAAAATCTGAATTTCTTTATTTTCTGTAATTTATTTAAAGTAATAGGATAAACAAAATTTGAATACAAGAAAAGATATTTAAAATATCAATAATTTATTAACATACATTTGTTGCCTATTAAGCAATTGTCGTAAATTATTTTAAAACTATGAAAACTATTTTATAATACAAATTTTGATTTATATTTAATTTCGCCATGACAGTTTCTTAAATTTACATGTTCAACATTATTTTCTTAATTCTCATATCATCAAACATCACAAAACATGCTTCAAGTTAAAAATCATAATTGTTTATAGGTACTATTGAAGGATCTTAAAAGAGCTTATTAAGTATCTTGTGAAATTTTTAAATTGTAATTATTTTACTTTAATAAGTATAAATATATGTTAAATATAAATATATAAACTAGATCAATTAATACTACCTCTCTGTGTGAACTGTTACAATAGTATTGTGCTTTATATATTATTATAATACAACACCAATTGTTAAGACTTGCTTCATAGTTCGTCTATAAATACTAGTAAAAAATAATAAGTAAATTTATATTATATGTACCAATTTTCAAACGATTTAAAGTTATCAGTTAAATGCAATAATATTATTCTCTTATAATCTGTCCATTTTTTCCCCCCCCATTTTTCGGGACATTGTTGAGTGGCGTAACTCAACGCTGCCCTTTGTTTTGGAAGCATAGAGACGAAATGAAAATAATTCACTCACTCCTAATGGGAATCAAACCCTCAGCCGTCGAGTATACAGTCAGACAGTGTTCCCCATCATGTCTGTAACAAACTAATTTCAATATTACATTCACCTATGGCTTTAAAGTATTAATTTAAATGTAAATTCTCATTAGTTTTAAGTATTTTTAATGAAATTATCAGAAGTCAGTTTCGATAGTGTAAATAATATACTTATAAATAAATATATAGACCACCAAATCGGGACTGACATTCGCCATATTTACATTTTGTAACACTTATAGATTATCTTTATTTCTTACGTCATTTACAAGGTGTATATATATATTTTTTAATCTTGATTTTATTATATTTTTTTTTGTCTGTATATTGTGTTGTAGTGCCACTGCTGTCACAAATATTGTAGAATATTTTAAATGTTTTTAAAATGTTAAATATCATTAAGTATTGGAAAATATCTCAGAAAACTTATAAAAAATTGAACGTCGCGGGTCTCGAACACCGATTCTAGGAAATCGTCAATCGACGAAACAGCTTCTTGGAAGGTTTTGATACGTTTTCTAAAATATTTTTTCAAATATCATATATAGAATTTAAGGATTTTTTTTTTGCCACAATTAGTTGTTCACAAATAATAATTTTAAAATATTTTCATTTTCATGTCACATATATCCTAATTCTAGGAAAAAATAAAACTTGATATGTATAATTTTACTTTATTTTGTATAAACCAGTGATCTAATACAGTCATTTATATTTTCTTTTAAAATAAATGTGTTTTTGTTAACAGTGAAAGATTTTTATTTTGTTGTTGTTACATTATACCTATTGATATTATGTTGAAATTATGTATATGATTGCTAACAACTGTGAGAAAAGGCCAGAATCAGTTTATTTTTTTACCTTCACGCTGTATTCCGTATATAGCAGGCTAGGCAGGGGGAACCTAGTGTTAAGACACTCCGTTCTCCTACGAATTTTCGAGGCATATCGTGAGTGGCGAAACTCGACGAAATGAAAATATTAATAAATAATAATTAAAATAATTTTTAATTCCCAAAGTGGAAATTGAACCCAAACCGTCGCGTTACACTCACACGCTTGTGCTTTTGTACTACGACGGCTTCGAATTCAGTTAAGTAAATAAACATAATGTAAATCATGTTTAATCAGCACTCGGTGACTATCGAAAATATAGCCCAAAATTAGTGACTAACTCTAGAGTTTGTCCTTCTTGTTTGACCAAAACAGACCATTAGTTCACCTTACAATAATTTTAAAGTAGATTACAAACATATTTGTAACATTTACATATATATATTATTTCATTATATTAACTAAATATTATATTGAAGCCAGTCGTGGCGCAGGAGCACCAGCCTGTAACTAAACGCGACAGGTTGTGGGTTCAATTTCCACTCAACAAAATATAATATTAAAAGAAGTTAACACTATGATTTTTTGAATCGCTAATAATTATATCTAGTTGTTTCGTCACATGGATGCCAGAAATCCATCCAAACTTGCCCGGTTCTGTGCCAAGACGTCCAAAAACCCTTACCAATTGGCCATTAGGCTTGAAAACTTGGACCCTACAATTTCCCGAATCCCCAACTAAAATGAATCCCATCGGGTCGACGGCCAGCACTTCAGGAATTCTAAATTGACCTTTCCTCTGACCTAAAGCACCAAATTCAAGTATTTTGCTTTTATCCTGTTTATTATATATTTTGACGCGTCTGTTGCCGCTGTCTAAAATGACGACTCTGTCGCTGGTTATTGCGACTGATGTGGGTGCGTTAAATTCTGTGCATAATACTTCCTTTGTTTCCCATAGTGATGTTTGTACTGTTTGGTTTCTTGTTGCCACTCCATATTGGTCTAGGAAGGTGCCGTCTGGTTTTATTACCTGTGTTTTGAAAAAATATATATAAGAAATTATTTTAAAAACAAAAATTTTGTATATTGTCTAAGGCCAGTGCAAGTTCGTGGTAATTGACTGAAAGCGAGACAGGTTGTGGGATCGATTTCCACTTGAGTGTATGAAATGTATAATATTTTCATTTTCTCTCTCTGATAACTAGGCAAAGCGCGGCATTCAGTTCCGCCACTCAACACCTCCAGAATTCGGTGGAAAGTGGAGAATGGAAGCAATGCCTCCAGAATTCGGTGGTAAGTGGGGAACTGAAGTGTTAAAACTAAGTTCCCAGGTTCCCTCTGCTTACCATGCTATGTGCGGGATACAGCGTGAAGCTTATTTATTATTAATATTATGTTTAATATACCTGCACTCTATCATTGCCAGTGTCAACCACGTATATGTGGAGGTTTGCGTTATCAGTCGCTATACCTTCTGGTGACCGGAACATTCCATCGCGACTTCCCTTTTGGCCTATAGACCTAATGTACTCTCCATCTTTAGAGAATACGTGGATACAGTGTTTCCATTTATCTAAAACAGATAATAGATATAATCAAAATTTAAAACTTAATCAAATTCGTTGTCTTCGTCTCAGAACAGTACTGATTTTGTATCATAATATGGAAGAACTCTTTATTTTTTATAAATTCTATAATAATTTATTAATATATATATAATTCTTTATTATTATTTCTATAAATATTTTTTTCTACAAATTCACTTTTCGAGAAATTTAAAAATATATTTTTTTTAATATATATAATTACCAGTAACATATATCTCTCCTAAACTCTTCATAAAGGCAATGTGGACGGGGCACAGCATCTCATCACAGGACAATCTTGTTACAATTTTAGCTTTTGTCCTCTCGACTACGAGGACACTGTGGCTGTCGATGCCACAAATGTAGAGATGGTTGTTCCAGGGACTGACGCCCACACCGGCTGGACGGGACGTTTTACGCCATACGTAATGGGGTACGAAGTTTCGGGATCTTAAATAGGAAACACGTTTTTAAATATATTGCAGGAAGTAAAGTACAACTTACGCAGTGTACCACAGCAAGGAACTAAAAATAATTTAATAATTAAATAAAAATAATGGTATGATCACAAGCGGGATCGAACCTGTGATCACTGAGTACTATGCTATGGCGTCAATAATATAGACAGCCTCAATTGGTATTTTATACCAATTCAGGTATTTATACCAATTAACACAGATGTGTTGTGGCCAGTTGTGGCGCAGCGGCACGAAGTGTGACTGTAAAACCGACTGGTTGTGGGTTCGATCCCCACTCGAGGAGATGAAATATTTACTTAAATTTATATTTCCACTTCTTCGCTCTGGTGTCGAGGCTAAGCGCGGCGTTGAGTTCTGCCACTCAACACGCAATACCTCCAGAATTCGGCAGAAAGTGGAGAACGGAGTGTCTTAACACTAGGTTCCCTCTGCCTACCTTGCTGTGTGCAGGATACAGCGAGAAGCTGATTTTGAACACATGTTTTATAACAAAAAAATTCAATCAGTAATTCTAAGAAGCAAAAGTAGAATACAATACGTTACCTATAAAATACTGATAAGCTGGTTTCACTCTCCATCGGGTCATACATTTTTGCCGCTTCTGGTACCGGGTCATCAGATTCGGCATCACAAGGTGTCGCCTCGTCAGCTTCTATACTAAAGTTCTCTTTGTCGAATGTGTACTTTTCTGAATCCCATTTGGATACTTCAGAGAGGAGTTCTAATGTATTTTGATGTATATTTATAAAAGTCGATACCTAGAAAATAAATGATTTTCTTAACATTTTGCTTTAGATACCTAAGCATTATCGACAGGTCATAGGTTTGATTCCCACTCAAAAAAATTAAATAAATATTAAAATTTTCATTTTTTCGCTCTGGCCGAAGCAAATCCAGAATTCAGCGGAAGGTAAGGAACGGTGTATGTATTTAAAAGGAGACAATGGCTTCTAATTCTTAATATTATGTGTCTTACAGATTTCAGGTTTTTTTTATAATATAGAGTAAATTCGAGAGAACATTGTCTGTTCATACAAGGAATAATCAAGTCTTTTATAATCTACATGTAATATTAAAATTTCTGTGGACGTTAAATTAAGCTAAAAATAAGTAAAATCAATTAAATATTGAGGCGCTACTGGTTGTGGGTTCGATCCAAACTCGAGAAAATGAAATATTTATTTAAATTTATAAATTAGATTTCTTCGCTCTGGTGTCGAGGTAAAGCGGCTTTAAGGTCCGCCACTCAACACGCAGTACTCCCAAAATTCAGCGAAAAGTGGTGAACGAAGTGTCTTAACACTAGATTCCCTCTCCCTGCACTAGGTTCCCAAAATAGGGTCTGTGTGCAATACAACGGGATATAACGTAATGCTGATTTTATTTAATTTAGTTTTTCAATTAAGTATTAAAATTAATTTAAAATATTAAAATTCTATATAGCTAATGTTACCCTGTCAGTATCTTCAGTATATTCTTTCGCACTCATTTCAAGGGTAGCGACGTTCCGTGCTTCATCCAACGACGCTTTCAAAGCCAATGCAGACATGTCTCCGGATTTTTGTAAGTCCATCGCCTTTTTCAATAATTGCATTTTCGCTTCTAAAATTTCATTTATCTTTTCTTCCGTTGCTATGTTTATATGTTCGAGGATACGTTCACAGCGGTCCTAAAATATATTTGTTTCAATAAGGAAAAATTTGGAAGTTAATGTAAATAATATATAAGTGTTTTCATATATCTAGTGTCAAGACACTACGTTCCCCATTTTCCGCGAAATTCTAGAGGCATTGCGTGTTGAGTGGCTGAACTCAATGCCGCAATGTGCCTCGTCATCAGAGCGTATGAAAATATACATTTAAATAAATACTAGTGGGGATCGAACCTACAACCAGTCACGTTTGCAGGCATACAATTTTGCCCCTCCGCCACGACTGGCCGCAAATATTTTATTACATGTATATTTTTAGTATGGAAAAAATTTGGAAGTTAATGTGAATAATATAAGTATAGGTTTTCTCATATATTATTATAAAATATTTATTCAGTCCACTTTCTTAAGCTTTGTCTTTAAAAAGATAAGTGCATCAACGTCAAGAAATATATTTTTTTGCGTCATTCTCTATCTCGCATACAGCAGAGTAAGTAGAGGAATCTTGTGTTAAGACATTACGATCCCTATTTTCTGCGGAATTCTGGAGGCGTTGAGTGGCAGAGCACAACGCCGCGCTTTGCCTCGTTACCAGAGCGAAAAAATGAAAATATACATTTAAATAATATGAGTTCTCCACTCAACACGCAATGCCTCCAGAATTCGGCAGAAAGTGGGGAACGGAGTGTCTTAACACTAGGTTCCCTCTGCCTACCCTGCTGTGTGCGGGATACAGCGTGAAGCTAATTTAATTTTTTTTTTTTTAATTTAAATAAATACTTAATTCCCTCGAGTGGGGATCGAACCTACAACTAGTCACGTTTACAGGCATACAATAGTGCCCCTGCGCCACGACTGGCCTCAAATATTTTATAACATGTATATTTTTAGTTTGGAAAAAATTTGGAAATTAATCACTTTGAATAAAGTAACAATTTTTTCATATGTTAAAGGATTCAATCCATTTTCTTAAGCTTTGTCTTTAAAAAGCCTTTGAGGCCACTCGTAGCGCACCGGCACAAAGTGTGACTGTAAAACCGACTGGTTGTGGGTTTGATCCCTACTCGAGGAGATGAAATATTTACTTAAATTTATATTTCCATTTTCTTCGCCCTGGTGTCGAGGCCACTCAACACGCACTGCCTCCAGAATTCGGCAGAAAGTGGGAAACGGACTGTCTTAACACTAGGTTCCCTCTTTTTAGGTTCACGATTTTATTTTATTTGTCTTTAAAAAGATGAGCATCAGCTCACCGTCATTAAGAAATAATTAAAAAAAAAATATACCTAATACTATCTTGTGATGATATTTTATTGATATTTATTTGCAATTTAGAGAAAGCTTACCTTGTAATGTTCTATTTTATGTTCGAGCCGGTTGGCGGCGGAATCTAGTTCTTTTAAAATGGATCCTAATTGAGTCCGCATGTCCTCTAAGTGCTGTGACCAACAAACCCGACAGAAACTCTAGAATAACATATCAATAGACTATAAATAAATATTTTATAGGGTTTTAATTAGAGAAAATCTTTTAAATTCTTATTATATGAGATACATTCTCATATATTAAGAATTTACATGATATTAGTAGGTAAGAACGTAGGATTTTGGAATATAACTGAAAGTAGGTGTTGTTTTATATTTTAAATTTAAATAATAATATAAATTTAAAATTTAAAATATTAAATAATATCCTTTTCGATGTATGGAATTTGAAGAAATATTCAGTCAGAGAAGTTAAATAATAGCATCTTGATAGCGCCAAAATGACCAAAACACCAAAAAAAATTGTATATAAGATTTGCAAAAAATATTTTATTATTATTAGAAATTATTTTTTATTAAGGTCAGTCGAGGCGCAGGGGCACAAAGTGTAACTGTAAATGCAAGTGGTTGTGGGTACGATCCACACTCGAGGAAATGAAATATTTATTTAAATTTCCATTTCTTCGCTCTGCTAACCGCCACTCAGCACGCAATGCTTCCAGAAGGACTATCTTAACACTAGGTTCCCTCTGCCTACCCTGCTGTGTGCGGGATACAGCGTGAAGCTAATTTTTTTATTAAATTATTTTGAACATACCAATTTACAATGTTCACAGTAAGTGACATCAACGTTATCACACATACTCTTACAATGTGTGCATCTTACACCAGCCGCGAAGAGATCGACGCTTTGCATATGATTTGGAGTTACAGGGGGCGTCTCCTTCTTCTCTTTCCCTTCATTGATACCAGCCATGGCTAGGAGGGTATCTATATATAAATTTGATGGTAAATGGTCAACGAATTGTGTGTTTTGCACCTGGATCCTTGTGCGGCATATAGGACAGGAGATTACTGGGAAATCTGGAACCATTGGAAACGTATTGTGTTATGACGTCATATCATATAAATCATTTATTATCAGTTACTAATGATAAAGATATGGTTTACTAACTAATATTATTTTGAAGTGATATAATTTAGACAATAATGTACGATGTACTACCTCTCAGTTTATATTACTCATACTTAAAGATATAATAAAATTTTTTATAACAAAATGTGTTTTTATAGAACCGAAGCAACATGTATATAGTAATTGTATTTCTTATTGTAGAATATATATTTTATAATTGATATTTTCATTTAAAACATATATTTCAAACGTGTTGCTAGACATAAGTAAGTTGTAAGGAGCTTGTAAGAATTACGACGTAGCTTTACGAGAAATTAGGGGCTAGGACTTCAAATTCCGCAAGGGTCGATTTAATAGAAATAATTATAAATATAATTAATATAAAAATAAGTATAAATTTTACTAGTAAGATTTAAGTAAGTAATATTAAATTTACGTTACAACTATATTATACTTATAAAGGTTCTTCGTTTCACCTCTTGACATATATAAAAAAAAAATTTAAGGCTTAAACATTAATTAATTAAAACAAATAAAAATGTTACCTGATACATATGCTTTTAAGCATGCGTAGCAAAAAGTGTATTGACATGGCAACATTTTTGGTCTTGTGAGGACTTCCAGGCACAGTGCGCACTGGACAAGCTCCTTGATGCCGCCAGCTGATAACCTATTAAAGCAGAGGATGCTTTACTAAGATTTTCTTGTGGTTTAATTCTAATGTGGTATAGTTTTGTAACTAAAGAATGACCAGGAATTAATTATAACAAAGGTCAGGCCAGGAGCTAGGTACAAGCGTGCGACTGTAAACGCGACAGGTTGTGGGTTCAATTCTCACTCGAGGAAATAAAATATTTAATATTGTTATGTGTATTTTTATATTTCCGCCACTAAGCATGCAATGCCTTCACAATTCGGCAAAAAGTGGGCAGTAGAAGTGTCCTAACGGAGAACAATAATTAATTCTATACTTTTGAAAAAGCTGTCTGTTTGATTTTTGCTATCATAATATTTTTCTAATAGCCCTAAATGTTTTAAAAGTTATGTTACTTGTGAACATTATTTATCATAACATAATTACATTAGTAAGATTCCGTAACCAAATAAAAAAAAACCAGAACTTGTATAGAAAAATCCGCTGAATCCTTCAAAAGATAGACATTTTCATAGTTGTGAAATACCATATTAAAACTTAGAACGACTTCATTCGCCTCTTTAAATTTTTAAAATAAAAATCTACACTTTAAATTTATATTATTTTAAACAAGAGTCAATAAAAACCGTAAATAGTAGTCTTCATCATTCATCATTCAGAAAAATTATTGGCGTAGACAAAAGCTGTAACACAAATATCCAATCAAATATTCCCACTACCCTCAATAAACTTGATCTATCATAGATCATCTAAGCTTCCTACTACAGGACCGTGTGGTAAGTGGTGGGGTACATGGAAGGGTAAGTCCGATTTGCAGTTTATATTTATTAATAAGTTACTTTAAGAATAGTCGTGGCGCAGAAGCACAAGTGTGTAACTGTTAACGCAATTGGTTGTGGGTTCGATCCCCACTCGAGATTTTTTTTTTTATTTGAATATATATTTTCATTTCTTCGCTCTGCAATACGCAATCCCACCAGAATTCGGAAGAAACTGAGCAACTTAGTGTCTTAACACCAGGTTCCTTCTGCCCCTGCTGTGTGCGGAATGTCGATTTATTGATCTCTCACCCGTGTAAGGCGTATTGGGTACATTTTGTAAATCCATATACGATTTGACAACGTAAACATTTTCACCACAAGTTAAACTAAAAAACAAGGATTTGAACATGGCATACATTTAAAAACGAAAATAAAAACGAAGCCAACGGTGTCGCAAGCCCCGGTCATTACTGCAGTATTTACGACCATCCGCACATACATAAGATATTTAGTATTGTACGTTGCCAACTACGGTTTCGACGAGGCATACTAATTTGACAAACACTTATAGAATACCACCATTTAACATTTTTTTTTATAGATTTTGAAACATGGCTATGGTTATTTAACTTTATTATATGTTGAGGCTAGTCGTGGCGCAGCGGCACAAAGTCTGACTGTAAAACCGACAAGTTGTCGGTTGACCGACAAGTTCGATTCCCACTCGAGGAGATAAAAAATTTACTTAAATTTATATTTCTCTACCACTCAACATGCAATACTTTTCGAATTCGGCAGAAAGTGGGGGATGGGTGTCTTAACACCAGGTTCCATCTGCCTACCCTACTGTGTGCGATACAGCGTGAAGCTGAACTTTATTATAATAGCTTTAGAACATTGGTTTGGTAGTATGTAATTATAATTATGATTATATTATAATTTCAATTAACAATTGAAGCCAGTGGTAGCGCAGGAGCACAAGCGTGTGACTGAACGCTATAGTTAGTTTGTACTCGATTCCTTCTTGAGGAAATTAAATGTTTATTGAAATTTATATTTCCATATTTTCACTTTGGTGTAGAGGCAAAGCGCGGCGTTAAGTTGCGCCACTCAACACACAATTCAGTGGAAAATGGAAAACAAAGTATCTTAACGCTAGGTTCCCTCTGCCTACCATACTGCGCGGCGTGTGCGGGATAAATACTTTTAGGTTTCGGCTTTTTATATCTCTTTAAGATATGTTTACTCGTATAATTTTTTATTTGATTATTAAAATTAAACTAGATTTTTAATGTAATTAGAAACTCTTTTAATACATTTTAGTAAAAAAATATGTATTTTATTGAAAAATCCGTTCTTTGATTGCTTATTTTCTATTGATATTCGATATATAAAAACAAAATTGCTTACTTTCTTGGTATTGTCGCATATGCGGAATTCGATCTTGGCGATGATGATGCTTGTGTAGATTGTTTAAATATAGGAGGGCTTTGTGGCTGAGGAGTCAAAGTAGGGGATGTTTCGTCTACACTTTTTTGGCTATTCCATCGTTTTAAGTTGAAAAAAGGCTTCTTTTTCACTTTTTCCGCCATCTTGGCAACTTGTAAGTTTAAATAAACAATTAACACTGATACAAACTTGTGCACTATCATAAAATCGTTATCAGTATGCCGATTCTATATTAAGATTAGCCAATTTTGATAAGATTACAACAATTTTGATATCAACTTATCTTGTTATTAATTGCTCGCTTTCAATACATACATAAGTGTTTTCGCAAATAAAATTTGATTTATCTTGTTCTGAGTCGAGTCGAGTTAATTTATTTTACGTCCTGCTTATAATCTAACGAGTACGAGTATTTAGGATTTACCTAGTATTAAGCGTGTTAAAATAAGATGTGATGATAAGATATGATGTGATGAGGCCAGTCGTGGCGCAGGGACACAAAGTGTGACTGTAAAACCGACTGGTTGTGGGTTCGATTCCCACTCGAGGTGATGAAATATTTACTTACATTTACATTTCCATTTCCTTGTTCTGGTGTAAGGGCAAAGCGCGGCGTTGAGTTCTGCCACTCAACACGCAATGCCTCCAGCATTCGGTAGAAAATGGGGAACGGAGTGTCTTAATACTAGGTTCCCTTTGCCTACCCTGCTGTGTGCGGGATACAGCGTGAAGCTGATAAAATAAGATAAAAATAAGTGCTCTAAATTAGAAAATTCCTATTTGCTTTATTTGCTTAAATATTATGAAAAAAATAACATTATTGGTTTTTAACATATCATATATAAACTTACCTACAGTAATATATATAAGTATATGATTTATCAAGATTAAAATACAATTCAAAGAAGTGAAACTTTAAAAGACATCTTTTTGTATAATTCAGTATGTAAGTATTCAAACAAGGACATAATGTAACATGAATCTTTTTGGGAAAGTCAGAAAAGATGTAGGCTTTTGGGTTGCCATATTTTATTTGATTTCATATTTTTATTATTTAGAGATTTTCCTTATAAATAAAAAAGTTATATGGATTTTTTAGCTTCACTGTATCCCACACAGAGCAGGGTAGGCAGGAGGGAACCTAGTAATAGACACTCCGTTCCTCATTAGGCCTCTTTCGTGCTCCACTTTTCGCCCAATTCTTGAGGCATTGCGTGTTGCGTGGTAGATCTTAACGCCGCGGTTTGCCTCGTTTGTCGTTACCAGTGGGGGGAAAGAAAAAAGTAAATATTGATTCCACCGAGCGGCACTCGAACTTATAACCGTCGAGTCTACAGTCGCACTTATATGTACTTAAAAGATAACAATATGTTCTACGTGGTTACTTTCAATACTAGAATTGACTATATATTTAGGGTATCTCAAAAGAAAAGAAAAGAAACTCTTATATTTAGCATAATTTTGTTATATCTCCGTTCTATCGTTCTGATCTATTCGTTCGTCAAAAGATACGAGAGCGCAATCAAAATACACTTTGAATTTGAATGAAATTCGTCGCGTAATCAAAACCTATATTACATACGCACCCAAACTTGACTTCACCAACTTTTACAAGCCACGTTAGCGTTGAGCTACAATAATGAAGTTCTTCGACAGGCGAGTCCGACTCACACTTGACCGGTATTTCCTAAATTCATATAGAATTAAATAGATTGATTATTTATATAACATCCGTAAGCAATATAACTATAAATATATTTGTCACCATAATATAACCATCAATAAAATAGTGCGTTAAAAACAGGTTATAAAAAAATATAAATAGATAACAACTACGCCATTAGTCATATATTATATCAACTATAGAGGCTCGGTCTTAAAAATAAATTGTATTGTGATTATGACACATATATACATATAATAATGATGACCGCAGAACATAAGGTGATAACATCTAGACGCGTGGTAGCGTATCAAGCCAAGTTCAGTAAAACAGAACTGGCGAGCAGCACCGTGTGTTATATTATATGAACAATGTGAAGTCACTTTTACCACCTCGTAAATCAAAAACTTTTCTACTTGTCAAATTTGCCTCATATATTGAGACCCGCGAAATACATATGTGCATCAAATTTCATAAACACAATTCAAACGGTTATTTAGATAATAACGTCCAAAAAACGTCAATTTTAACTAACCTATAGACAATATTCCTAACCCAGTTCCAGATGACCTAGAACGGTGAAGTTTGGCATCCAGTTAGGTAATTGGTTGTATATAAAGGAAAATCCGAAACTAGTTTTTTTTAAATCGTTTTCTTATAATTTATATTTATAAAAAAATATTAATATCACATATCGGTTTTAGTATTCATATAGTCGACTATCTTTATTATAATTTACAAAATTAAAATACTTTAGAAATTTTGAGATTATTGATTAAAAAAAACTGACAGGTAGAGTTCTTTTGAGGTTAGCTTTATGCTTCCCAAAAAGTTCTGCAATGACCAAAACAGGTGGAAATCTGATGGAGCAAGGTCAGGGCTGTACGGAGGATGCATCAACATATTCCAGCCAAGCTCTCTGAATTTTTGCTGCGTGGCTATAGATGAGTGCGGTCTAGATTTGTCATGGGGGAACACCACGCCCTTCCTGCTCACCAGCCCCAGCCGGTTTTTCTCAATAGGTATTTTAACCTCATCAGTTGCTGACAGTAGGGGTCGGAATTGATAGCTTTACCCAGTGGCAAAAGCTCATAGTGGAAGATTCCTTTCCAATCCCACCATACACATAGCATCACTTTGTTTCGAGTCAGGCCGGGCTATGCTTCGACCATGATGTTTTTCGCATATTCTTATTGTAAGTCACCCATTTATCATCACTCGTAATCAATTATTAAAGAAATGGTTCGGAATTGTTACGTTTCAACAAAGACTCGCAAATGGAAACACGTTGCATTAGGCTTCTCTCAGTGAGAACATGTGGT
>JAATLQ010037445.1:0-54462 GCA_013421005.1 Heliconius erato x Heliconius himera
ATATATCTATACTTTTTTAAATATTTCATACGCATCGATGCGATGGTATCAAATCACAAAATTAAGGTTTTTCAATCACCATGTGAGCATGTCAGTTCGGTCAGTCAGATCAGTCATCACAAAACTCACTTGGCCAACACGTTTTCCTCGTTACTATCGACGCGATCGTGTCGTTCCCGCGGCGGCGACTGCGGGAACACCGTCGTGCACCACTCGCGGAAACTCGTGCAGGGGATGCGCCCGCCACTTGTACCTGATTATATATAAATAATTGATAATTCAAAACCCTCAAAACCAAAAAAATTTAATGTAAACAAACAACTAGAAAAGTGCTGATAATCTTCAAATGGCTGAATGTTTTTGCTTGAATCATGGCTAAAATAGTTTTCAATTATGGTAACCTTTCAAAGTTAACAAAAAAAATCCTAATCAAAATCGATTTAACCGTTCGGCGATTACAATACAAATACACACATGTATAGATATATGATATGAATAAGCCATACCGCTCTTGGACACCAGCACGCGAGGCGCCCGGTGGTGGTCATTGTGGTGTGGGTGGTGGTGGTCGTCGTGGTCGTGGT
The DNA here is from genome assembly GCA_013421005.1 of Heliconius erato x Heliconius himera. Lineage (NCBI taxonomy): Eukaryota > Metazoa > Arthropoda > Insecta > Lepidoptera > Nymphalidae > Heliconius > Heliconius erato x Heliconius himera. The sequence continues at coordinate 585 of JAATLQ010037445.1, forward strand.
GGTCGAGGCGGTGCGCGAGGTGGAACAGCGCGGCGCAGCGGTGCACCAGCATGCGTCCGTACGACGTCATCACCGGGAAGCGAACCACGCAACGCCTGGAATCGAACCCGCATATACATCTATACATGTCATTCAACTCTAACGAAACCCAACCGGAAAAACCTCCAAAAAGTAAACATATTGTTCATTAAGGCTATTACTACGAGCCCAAAAGAAGTTGGTGAGGAGTTGGGTATCCCACTGATTCCAGGTGGTACTACAGTGGCAGGTCAAGGTTACCATGTGTAGGCAATATTGATAAAGTAAATTATACAATTCTAAAAAAAAATGTTGTTCGTCTGGAATAGAATAAAGTCTAATGATCTATAGTCTAACGATGGAAGTAGTCCATTGTCTATTTATTCACAACTAATGTTATGAAAAAAAATATATCCTCTACAATAAAAATAACTATTAATTAATTAATTAGGTAATTTTCTTTTCACTGCTGTAGTGAGAACTTCTCCATCTCTCAAAAATATGTGAAATATAAAAATTGAGTGTCTTGACACTAGGTTCTCTCCGCCTATCCTGCTATAGTACGTTCGAGGAATCGTGCCCTAAATTTAGGCATTCTGAACTTTTGCGCACTGTTCTCTTGTGCTCGGTAAAAAAAAATCATAAGCAAGACACATCTTAAATTCAAATCTTCAGCTCACTTCAGGGCGTTACTATTTGTCGATAAAACTGTATATGCGTGACAAGAAGCTAAAAAAAAATTTTAAACGGTATTCGAACACACTGCCTACAAACACTTACCCGCTATCGCTAACAAGCGCGTGTAGCTCTTTCTCTATCTTAAGCATTGTGATACGATCCCGAGGATTTTTGTTGAGAGTTTCCTTTATGAAGCCGACTAGTTCTGGTACTGATGGCTCTGTTTCTGAAAAACAGTCTTTATACTTTTATACAAAAAAAAATCAATTATGCATCCATAATGCATGAGGCAGTTGTCGTGCAGAGCCACAAGTGGACGGTAGTAAAGGCGAGGGTGGTGGGTTCGATTGGAAATCGGGGGATGAAATATTTTAAATTTTTATTTCCTAGCCCCGGCAACGAGGTATAAAAGCGCGACATTTAGTTCCTCCACTCAAGAATTCGAAAAGAAAGTGGGAAACGAAAATGTCTTATGCCCCTATTAATAACCTATCTCCAACGTCAATCTTAGATTGTTTCATACATCTATCCAATCTCTAGATTGGATAGATAATAGATAGGTTATTAATATTGGGCGTTAATGAAGAACGGAGTGTTTTAACAATTCCCCGGTTCGGTATCCCCATCGTGCTGTGTGCGGGATACCGATTGTAGCTAAAAAAATCTACAATCTGCCGATATATGAATGTCACTCTCACGCTAACGGTGCTATGTTGCGTTATTAGTGACACTGATAACATCATTTTAATATAAAATAATAATAACGTTAAATCAATATTATAGATTTAAAAAAAAAAAATTAATAAATATTTCATAAACAGTAACGTACCGAAATCTGTACCGCTAACTGAATAACTTTTTGGTTTTTCTCTGCGCTCTGGACATCTAGAAAGAGTAAATATAGTAAATATAGTTTTCGATCATGGAGATTATAAAAAAATTTTATTGGAAGAAATATCAATAAATAATAAAAAATATATTTGCATTATTTTTAAAATATAATATATTTTCACGTGTCATATTAAAACTCACAACAAATAAAAAACAAATATTTACATATATATTTATCTTTTAATATCCTAAAAAATTGACTGAAGTAGATTAATCTTCTGCCTTCCGTAATAATAAAAAAATAATACCTGCAATAAAATGTTTGGTCATCTGCATCGAAACTTCCAGATTTTTTACTACCGCTGCCATTTGGTCCTGTTGAAAAACAAACAATATATTGAAAATCGGTGATACATTACAATTTAAACTAATGTGTGAAAAAAATAAGGAAAATAGGACCACCTCTAATTTTGAATAAAATTATTTGATTTTAAATGAAACTTTTAATCGAATTAATCGTGTATATTTAGGATTATACATATTTGGAAACCCGACGTTTGGTGGCCCCACAGGGAACCGAAAACCGAAACGAATGCCACCTCAGGCCCCACACGTGGTGGTGGCACGTTTATCAGTTGACATAATTATTATATCTAACTACCGCCAACGGTTTCTTAATTGCCTCGCGTACTGCCCTGGATTCCAGCTGAATGAGCTAACCGTATCTTGCCCTCTGGTATGGTGGGTTTGAGATTTCAAAGATTTTATGAGTGGGATAAGTATATAAGATGTGGGTGGCCACGTAGAGGAAAAAGTACTTTATCGACATGTTGAGTTTATGCGTATGGGTTACAAAAATACACAAAAAAGATGTACCTCTACGAAGAATAGTCAGCCAAATATATACGCCGACGTAAACAAAGTGGGAAAAAAGATGCATATACCATACAGTATATATTCAGTAAAGGACATTTTACATAAATTACAAACAAAGATTAATAAGTGTGTACTATCCCTACCATTTTCTGAGTCCGTACAGTCCGGACAGTCGTCAGAGCAGACTATTCCAGAATCCTGCTTGGTCGGACAGACGTTTTTCCGTCGCTTCCCTCTGTTAACAGAAATCAAACAATATTTTAAGTTCATAGTGGCAGTGTGACTAGTTGCGGTGTGTGTGTGTGTGTGTGTGTATGTATGTGAGTGTGTGTGTGTGTGTGCACGCACCTGCAGTAGGGGCAGGCGCAGGCGCCGCACACGCAGGTGAGGCGCGGGCCGTACGACAGCAGGTCGCGGCTGGAGTCGGAGTGCGGGCGGTGTCCGAGCCAGCGCCGCGTGCGCAGGCGCTGCTCGCTCGGCGCCTCCGACTCCCACGACCCGGACGTTATCTGTATTATTGTATACCTCATTATTATAATTATAAATTTGAATATAGGTATCGTTTATTAATTAACTGTAAAAATAATATTAACAAGCCTATTAGCTAGAAATGTTATGGAGCTCCAAAATTGTAGCCGAAACTATATAATATTCTTCTTATATACCTAACCGTATCCAGATCCGACATGTTCATTACACTGTTCAGAATATTATAAGCGTGAAATGTATGTAAATTGTAATTATTAAATTATAACATTGACATTGAACTAAAAAAAAATAACTGTTGAGACTGTTTTTAGTTCTTTTCAGCAGAACTTTCTTTCCAGTCTATGGTAGTAATATGTTCTTTATATAATAATTCAAAATTGCTTGCAAAAATCTTTTTTAATAACGAATATTGTGTATTGAAATAGTATTTTCTATTGGTATCATTATAAGGTTTTCCTTTGTCGGTAACGAACAAAATTAAAATGTAATAAAAGTATTTTCACTAAGATTTTTGGGACAACTTTGAGACTAGATTTTAGTGACTAGATAATAATATTATAAAAAAAAATTCAAACTCACCTGTATTTCAACCGGTTGTTTCTTATCACACAACCTATCATTGCTGATCACTGTGCACCTATCGCTATGACTAGACGTGTCACTGTTGTCCCTCTCGCTCGCACCTATGTTGTCCTCTGTGTTGCTGTCCTGGTCTTTCATGTACGGGGAGACAGTCCGGGGAGGAGATGTGGATTCCCTTATGGCTTGACTTCTGACAAGTTGTTTTGATTTAAAACTCTGAAAATATATAATAATAATAAACTGTATTTCAGACCTTTGCTCCTTATATAATATTTCTTTGTATTGCGTTAACCTATGTTAGTAATTTTATCGTTTATCCCGTATAAACATAAAGTAGTTCGAGGAGACTTTTCATTTTGCATACCAATGTTCTAATAAGTGTTAGTGCTGCTCCTACTTATTATTGGCAAAAAAACAATCCAATTGTGGTACAGGGTACAGACTAACCAAGATCACTTACAAAATATTTTTTTCAATTTTTTTTTCAAAATATCTTTTTATTTTCTAAACAATGCCACACGCTCATCTTGAAATTACCAAACTTCGTCGATATCTCGACTTTGAATTTACCGTCTCACAAAAGTATGAAAGTATGTAAGCTACATAAACTTAATAAATGTTTTTTTTATAGCTTCACGATACACATAGTAGGCAGAGAAAACCTGTGAACCTAATGTTAAGACACTTCGTTCTCAATAAAATACTTTTGTTCCCTTTCACTTTTCGGCGTATTTTGGAAGCATTACATGTTGAGTTATCAAACAACAAAATTAAATATTTAATTTCGAGCGAACCTGTCGTAGGCGCACGTGTGTGCCGCTGCGCCACGGCCTCAAAATACAACCTAGATTTTTGAGATTCAAGTTTTATGTCTGGATAGCCAGAGAAAAGGAGCGCCAAGTGCTACGGTGGATCGCTACGTTCTTTTAATTTTGCCAAATTAATTTTAGCATAAAATCTTAAATATAAAATACGTACTCTATTTCTTGTGAGCCCGCCATCTTCAGAGCTCGGGCAGCTCTTCTCGACATCAGGTTGCTCCATTACTATACCACACTAAAATATTAACATAATATATTTAATAGCTATTAAAGATATAAAATAAAATAAATGCTTTAGAACTTACATACAATAATTTGTTTTTTAGTAGTTTCACGCTTTATCCAGCATATAGGTAGCACGGCAAACAAAGAGAACCTAGTGTTAGCATAGTACGTTCCCCTCCGCCCAATTTTGGATTTTGATTTTGCTATTACTATTTCTTATTAAGACAAACTCTCTCACATATATTTCCGTCTATGTTAACATTACACGAAAACTAAGTAAAAACTGGATCTAACGCAACTTCATGTTTTGTCACATATCTGAGTAGGAAAAGGAACTTAGTATTAAAATTCTAATTTTCCCACTTTTTTTTGACACGCTTCGTCTAGTGATGGAGATCGAACCCACAACTGTCGATTGTCGTCAATTACAGCCAGACGCCGTCTCGCTGCGAGAAAAAAAGGAAAAAAAAATAAATAGAAGTACCCACCTCACACACGTAAAATATTCGAAACAGCTAATACACCTAACATCGATATATACAAAATTGGACCAAAGATCTAGAGAGAAGGCAACTATAGAACTTTTTTTAAATTTATTATATTTTTTTATTTAAAGCTTAGACCATTTGTTTTAAGCTCGGTATTTGTTTGATCTTCGTGCTAGTTCCTTTTGGACGGCTGTAAGGGCACATTTTGTTATGTGGGACGATGCTTTAGCCGGTGTTTCTTCACTATGGTACACCCCATTTACCTGAAACAATGAAATATATGTTAAAGCAAAAAATATGTACATATTAATAGTTTAATAAACTGCTAAATATTTTTTTTTGGAGTTCTATATCTTAAAAGAAAAATACAAAGCCTTCATAGAAGTAATGTTGTCGTTAGTCCTTATATCTATCAGTCTTTACGTCTGTTCTAACAACAGAGGTGACTTAGGCAAAGTATATTTTTATTAATTTACCAAACGGATTATTTTATAATTTATTATACTTTTTATATTTTATCTGGTGAAATTTTACTTTATATTATATGAAAATAATATTGCAATTAAGACCTTAACACAAGGAAACGACGATTTATGTTTATCGCTGAATTCATTGTGGCCTTTGAAACTCCCGACACGCTTCCTAACAAGGGCCGGCAGTTTGATAGTAGGTTACTATCAGAAAACGCACATTGTAAGTAAGCGAATATCTGCTTAATAATGTATCCCACACACGGCAATGTAGGTAAATAGAACCTAGTGTTGAGACACTCCGTTCCCCATTCCAGTCATGGCACAGGAGCACAAGTGTGTGACTAAATGCGACCGATAGTGGAAAACATACGCACACGAGGAAATGAAATAAATAATATTTTTATTTCTCCGCTCTCGTGTCGAGGAAAAGCGCGGCGTTGAGTTCCACTCAACAAGCAACGCCTCTAGAATTCGGCGGAAAATAGGGAACGGTGAAAGAATTAAATTAAATTAGAAAGAATATATTATCAATAATTTAATTGGAATACAAGATAATGAAGTTTTTATTGTTACATTTCCATGTAAAATTGACACAATTAATAGTCAGTGTACAGACACTAAAAGTGGAGAAGTAAGAGTTTTTAACATAAATATATAAATATAATAAAAATAAAATCAAATCAAGCAAGGGAACAATTTACATAACCTACTCAACTATGAAAACGAATCCGTGACCCATTGTTTGTCAAGTTCACACCTACGCCTATGCGTCACTCTTTTCCTCCAACTTTTAGCCTCGGATATGGGGGCGTATGGGGGTACCGTGGCCACCCCAGAATTGTATTTTTAAGAAAATAAACAAATAGTTTTACGATGTACTCCGCATATATGAGAGAGACAGAAAAATTTGTTATTTTATTGAGTATTTGTTATCCAATCCAACTAAAATATAGTCCACCGAGTGGGAATCGAACTCACAACAGTCGCACCAGTTACACCCACTGCCGAAAAAAATCAGTTCAAAGCCAAAGTCAAGGCCCACCCTGGAAAATATTGCCAGATACGCTCATGGCCTCCGGTAAGTTATCGTCGGGTGTAATACTGCGGTTCCTTGTGAGACCTTGTCTTGAACACGCTGTCCTTCTAGATAAGGTAAAATTAATGGCATATAACATATTACTATATAAATTGCATAGAGAAAGTTGTGTAAAAAAGACTTTTTTTTTTAAGCTTTATCCTTTTATCCCATACATTGCTAGGTAGGCAGAGAGAACCCTTTTCGCCGAATTCTGAAGGAATTGTGTGATGAGTGGCAGAACTCATCGCCGGGCTTTACCTCGTTACCAAAGAAAGATAGAGAGAAAATTTTCAAAATATCAAAGATTTCATTTCCTCGGGTGGAAAAAACACTACAAAATGAAAATGATTCAAAGATTATTTTATACTAGCTATTAGCTCGACCGATTAGTCAAATGGCAAATACAACCAGTTACATCGAAGCCATTTTAACATTTTCAATAATATTTTTTTAATAAAAACGAGGTTCTTGAGATTAGCGCGTTTAACCAAGTAAACTCTCCAGCTTTACAATACTATAAACAGTCATTATATTTATTTTTCTTAACGCTTGTCCTAATTTCTTATTCTTTACTTCTAAAGTTGATGTTTAAGTAGAAACTTTTATAAAGGATATCGTATATCGTTTATTGATTTTTAGCCAGAGACAAAGGATATTAATTAGACGACAAATTTGAAACTTGACGCTATTAAGGCGCAGTTGGTTTGCCTGACTGAACTTGATGGTAGTATGTACATATCCTTTTTAAGTATAGCTTCACGCTGTGTACTGCATGAGGCTGGATAGGCAGAGGGAAGTTAAGTCAAGACACTCCGTTCTCTACTTTTCATTCAATTTCTAAAACAGTGCGTCATTGAGCGGAAGCGGCTTGACTGGCGGAAGTCGGAACTCAATGGCGCGCTTTCTCTTGTTAGCAGACTGAGGAAATAATCATAAATTAATTTCCCGAGTGAGAATCGAGCCTACAACCGTCAGGTTTACAGTCAGATGCTGCGCCACTAAGGCTTCAGCTAACTGAAATATATACACATTTGATGCTAAAAAAATTATTCACTTAACTTATTAGAAAAAATGTTGACCCACTTAAACTACTCATTTGTAATCTATACCTACTTTCTACATATTCTCGACATTAACCTTCTCGAACTATCGTATAGTGAAATGAGATTAAGAAAAATAATGGAGCTTTAAATAAAAGTATAAATTGTCCAATCAATGCTGTAACAATAATAATGCAATATTAAAGGATTAAATACGTATTTATGATTTTTAAAACAAGAAAAAAATATATATGATCTAAAAAAAACAGCTGTTATCCGCATAATAGAAAACGGAAAGTGGAGAACGGCGTGTTTCAACACTACATAATCTCTGCCTATCCTGCTATATGCGGGATACAACGTGAAGTTTAAAACAAATACATATATATAGGTATTAACAGTTCCATGCTACTTCCAAGACCTTCAGCGAGGTGACGGCGCGAACCTCGTACGTCCTTGGCTGTGTCACTGTCAAGTTCGCATTTACGGGCAATGATTTAAATTGATAAGGTTTGGATATGGACTTGTAGTCGTTTTGTATTACTTTTTTTAGCTTCACACTGTAGGCAGAGGGAACCTGGGAAACTAGTGTTTCATTACCTTTCCCATTATGGTACTTCCGTTCCCCAATTTCCGCTGTTCAGTGGCGGAATTCAACGCTGCCTTTTGAATGGGATTGTCGTTGTATCATAAAAAAATTCTAAATTTAGAAACTTCTTCTATTTATATGTATATTTAAATTTCGTTTTACTACTTTAATATTTTGTTTTTTTATCACTTCCTTTTTTTTTTTCATTTAACACTCGCTTTTATCTGTGACTTCGTCCGTGTGATCAAATGAGAAGAACTAACAGTTGTGTATGAGCAAGGTAACTTTGACCGCAAGTACTATGAGCTATAATGACCATATTACCGTGATGTGATGTGCCATCGAGGATGGCTTTAGGCCAGTGGTTCCCAACCGGTGGTCCGCGGACCACCAGTGGTCCGCAGAGTCCTAAAAGTGGTCCGCGAACAATTAAAATTTTATGACTGGGGATGACTAGGCGAAGGTTCTGTTTAATTATCACAGTTAGTTTTTAATATACCTACATGCATAGTGGTCCCTGCTACCAAGAATGATATAAAAGTGGTCCTTGATCAAGAAAAGGTTGGGAACCCCTGCTTTAGGCTATCCTAAAGCCATCCTCGATGAATGGACTGTCTGACTGTCTAACAAAAGAGTAGTTTTGAATTCGAACCAGTACATTTCCCAAGATTAGCCAAACAAACAAAAATAGAAACTAATAATTCCTAAACCTACAATTAATTTGTCAAAGTACAGTGATTATGGCTGATATTTACGGATATATTACGCAACAAAAGATGTAAATAATAGCAGCAGGTTAATCCTTAATTATGTGTTTACGAAATGGCCAATTTGGCAAATATACACATATTTATATAGTTATTTATCTGTATATATATTATATAAAATACTTTTCCATTACTGAGTGACTGCCAGCCAGAAGAACCAAAAAAGCGTGCGGCTGTAAACACGACAGGTTGTAGGTTGTAGTGCACTCGAGGAAATGATATATTTATATGAGTATTTTCTTTCACTTGCTCTGGTAACGACGTAAACGTTCCGCCACGCAACATGCAATGAATTCAAATTTCGGAGGAAAGTGGCGAACAGAAGTGTCTTGATGGGAACGGAGTGTCGTAACACTAGGCTTCCACGTTCCCTCTACCTCCTATGCTATAAAGTGAATTTAAAAAAAATTACGACAATATTAAACTTAAAAAAAAAGTTTCATAATAAACTTTAAAATAAACCTAATAGCTATAAAACAAACAACGCAAACTAGCACAGAGGTATTGCATGTCTCATTTTACACATAAACCTTTAGTTATGGGTACTTAGTGCCCTCGTAAGTCTATAAAGGGGTGACCGAACTGGTCAGCTAGGTTTATTTTAGGGATAGGGTTGGTGCTGTAGCTTAAATTAAAGGGTTAGTAATGAGTTACGATTGTAATTTTTGATATGGTTTTTTTTTAACCTAACATATTTTTTTTTCTTGAAAGCTGTATGCCGCAGTTTAGGTATTATGGTAACTAGCATCAAGACATTTCGTTCTCCATTTACTGTCTAATTTCTTAACCACTGCATGTTGAAGATTTATTTAAAATTTTTACGCACTTTTAATCTCTTTACGTTTGGATAAGCAAATACTATAGGTATTCGAAGTATTGATATTCGACAAATAGACGAATGTCACCTCAGTCTATTGGTGCCCACGGAATAACCCAGTGTTTGAAATGTTACGGTTCCAAGGAGAGAAAATGGGGAACGGAAATATCTTTAAGCAAACGGAGTGTCTTAAAACAAGGTTTCCAAATTTCCTGTGCCTACCCTGCTATGTGCGGGATTGAGCTTGCAACTAGAAAAAAACAGTAACAGTTAGTCAAGCCAAATGCAAAGTACAACTGTGCACAATACCATATCCATACTCCCTTTAAATAACGACAATAAATCGAAATAATTTGGATTAAACCCAAGATTAACCGGTTGTAGGTAATGTCGAATTTACACGACATCTATCGTTCGTATCGTTTAATTTGTATGAAGCAAAATAAACCACACAAATCTATAAATAAACTGTGTAAATGAGGAAACACATTTTGAACAGTTATTTTTGTTTTGAATATTTAACTATGATTATTTTGATTTATTTATATTTGAGATATATTATGATTAGATTTATATTTGAGGCCGTAATGGCGGAAGGGCACAAGCATGCGACTGTAAACGGTTATGTTATGGGTTCGATTCTAGGGAGGAACTGAATTAATATTTTCATTTCTTTGCTCTGGTAACGTAGTAAAGTGAGGAGCGAAAGTATCATAATAGAAACGAAGTGTCTAAACTTCAGGTTCCCAGACACACAGAGGGGTAGGTTATAAAAAAAACCTTTCATGAGCGGCTTCGCCCGCATGATCAAATGGACAACTATGAGCTGTGTATGACAAACTCTAATCCAAAACTATAATCGCAGGTAGTTTGGTATACGATATAACGTCGAATCGATTACTAAAATTTAGGTATAACCAGATATAATTTTTCATATAGCATATCAATTGGAACCAGTTGTTCATGACATTAGCTAGTTCAACCAAACAAACTCATCAGCTGTATAATAGATTTCAAATAATTATTAAGATGCATACTAGCGCGTAATCTCTACCTTGTAACATAATGTAACATAATGTTAAGATACTCTGTTCTCCTGTTTCTTCCCTATTTCGACATATTACGTGTTGAGTGGCAGAACTCACGCTGCCACTTTGACTTATCAGATAAGAAAAGAAAAATAATTTGAATAATAAGACCGCGCATAATTATAAAAAGTGTTATTCTAAATTCCGCAAATTGCATTAGAGGCAGACAGAATCTTGTTTAAGACTCCGATACCCACATTATATCTCTATTTTAATTAATTCTTCCATCTCTTCCCCCAGTGGGAATCAAACCCACAACCATTGCATTGACAGCCAAACATGATGCTGCGCCACTACGCCCCGGTATCAGATATTTAATTATAACCTAGACTATAATACCTATAGGTCGCGTTATATAACATAATCTAATGTTTCCCAGGTCACATAGTTACCGGGTCGGTTATTTCCTGTTCTAGAAATAGGTCACAGGGACCGAAGCGGATTTATATTGTGCTTTTCATTAAATACTGGTGATCCGCCCCGGCTTCTTTTGCAGATTATTGACAATTTTATTATTATAAAAAACATTAAAAAAAATTGAACGTTGCGGGATTTGAACCAGCGCCTCTTGGACGGTTTTTCTAAAAAGTATTTTTCTTTCCTAAGTGTATAGTAACACTTTAATGGAAAAAAAAATATTTCCACTCGAGGGAAGGAAATACTTTTATTCCTTCCCTCAAGTGGAAATATATTTTTTTAGTCAAAAGATACCCTGCTGTGTGCGGGGTACAGCGAGCGTGAAGCTGATTTTTATAAAGCGCGGCATTGATATAGGCCACCCAACGCGTAATATCTAGAAAACCTAGGCGGAAAGTGGGGAACAAAATGTTTTAGCACTAGATTCTCTCTGTTCTACTCTGTTATATGACTCCATCAAAACGAATTCTGACTGTAAAAGCGATAGTGGAGGATGCATTTTTAAGGTTCCGTACCTTTCAAGGAAAAAAGGAACCCTTATAAGATCACTTTGTTCTCCGTCTGTTTGTCAAGAGCTTCTCTAAGAAATGCTTGGATAGATCTAAGGCCCCGTGATTTCCTGGAAAAAACATATTCCATATAGGAATACTTAAAACAAAAAGATATGGCCGTTTATATAAACGTTTATGTTATATAACACAAACTGCGTATTTCAACACTATAAAAGGAATCAAAATTTATTGGGTACTTCCAGTTAACCTAGAATTATAAAATTTGGCACCTTGCATCTACATGTAGTACTAGTTCAGGGAAAAAATCTGAAAACATTTGTGGTTAAATCCTAAAAAATAATAGTCTTAAAAAGGGGGAAAAAATTGGTATTAAAGCAGTTAGCTCGAGTGAGGTATCAGATGAAAGTGCTCTGGCTAAGCTAAGCCTGAATTTCAGAACAAGCTCGAGGCCTTCAATTTTTGTACGGAACACTCGATGGACGAGCCTGAATCGCGCTTGTCCAGTTTTATTATCTTAATTAGGAAGAGTTTATGTATTACATACAAATGACTGTTTCACCCTTTGATAGACAAAGCGCGGCGTTGAGTACCGCCATTCAACACGCAACGCTTCTAACTCGTACAGTGAATAGAGTCTTAACAATATTAGTTTCTAGTGTCTTCTTCTCTTCTAATCTCTCCTTCCTTGATTGTGAATCCACTACTATAGACATAAAAATATAAATTCCTATTCATTCTAATAGCGTAGGCTTGGAAAACCAATTTGTAGCAAGACAAACAATAGTACCTATAAATCACAATATATAATACTACGCCTTATTAAACCCCACACTTCAATTTCCAATGCAGAGGGAGAGAGAGAGAGACATTTAATAAATTGATTACTTAAACAAAATATAATATTATATTGTATTTTCAGCTGCAGCTCCCCCGGTGACCCACTTCCAGGTCAACAGCCAGGAGCCCAGGAGCGTCCCGGTAAACTGTGTGACCTAGCTCGATATAGTGCATTATAATACAGGTGCTATATGCCTCGCTACGATTATTATTACGTGATATCAGTAGCCGTCGTAGGGTTGTGGATTCGGTTCTCACCCAGAGTAATCATGTGTGGGTAGTTCTCCCCTATAGGTAGTTATTTCTGGTATTTGCAGTCGGTTTCACTTTTTTTCGTTGTACTTGTTTAGAAAACGTATAAAAAACTATTAATTATTTTCGTTATACTTATTTAGAAAACGTATAAAAAATTGAACGTGGCGCGACTTGAACCCAAGCCTCCTGGAGAGTTCGAGTCCAGCTACACATTTTTATACGTTTTCTGAATAAGATTTTTTCTTTCCTATTTGTGGATTTCCGATTCTATACATAAAATAAAGATCTTTATACATTTTGTAGAAACCATCGTGGCTCAGAGGGACTGAGTCCGGTTATAAATGCAACGGTTGTGTTCGATTCTCATTCAGGGGAATTAATTATCTACTTATATTTCATTGCTGTGGTACGAAGACAAAACGTGCTTTCAGTTCCACCACTCGACATGCCATGTCTCGAAAAGTGGGCGGAGAGTGAGGAACTTAGTGACGTAATAATAATAGGTTCCCTTTGCCTATTCTGCTATATATGGGATACGGCGTAGTAATGATAAAAAATTAACTTTGTAAAAGGTAATTAATAAATAAAAAATAAATAATTTCACAAGTGACACACGCGACCCCTCAATTGAACACTTACCTATGGCATACTAATAGCTAGCTACTATAAATTTCATAAAACTTATGCCTACACGTGTATGAATGATTCACCCCCTTACAACGAACGACCCTCCAATGTTATTACTTACACTCTAAGAGATACGATCAATGCAACGTTTCAAAATATATCGAATGTGAGTAGTCTCTTAATTTATAAGTGTTTAAAAAAAAGGGAACTTCACGCTTTTTCCCGCAAAACAAGATAACAGACAGAGGAAACCTAATTTTTTGAACTCCGAACGCACCTCCCGAATTTTTAGATATTGGTTGTTGAGTGGCGGAACTCAATTTTAAATTATAGGAAATAATTATTTTTCTTTAGCTTTTCATGTTTAGCGGGGGAGCTGGAAAGAACAAAGTGTCAACCGCTACGGTCTCTGCATACATCTTTCGCCTCGTCCATTGTCATCAACCAACAAAAATCTAATATTTTGGAGGAATTTATTTTTCAAAGATTCTATTATTGACAGCTTGTGATGTTTGTTGTTTATATTATCTAGTAACAAAAATTCTTGGCTTATTGCAACTTCCTACAACGAGCTACTGTGTCAGCTCGGCCAGGCGTGATACAAAACCTTTCATAACAAATCTCATTTAGATTTCACTCATATCAAAAATTATTCAAAACCTTTATTTCTGATTTGGGTTACGGTTACAGATAAGTTTTTTTTTCGGATAAACGATTAGTCTCGGTTATGGTTACGGCACTCCATAGCATCAATGGTTACTCATCATCATGGTAAGACTCATCACTAGCATTTTATAAACAGGACTAACGAAAGACTGACTAACGAATATATTCGAAAAAGATCTAATAACTTTTACAACTTTTAGTATATTTGTCGTTAACAGCTAAGGAGCATTGAAAACCATTCCTTATAATAATAGGATTAAGGTTGAAATTTTATTTTATCTTAACAGTCTGACTCATCCAAGGCCGGTCAATCGTCTTTCAGGGTCGTGGAAAGCGGAAACACAAATGGGCCTTGAGTTTTTCGTAGTAAGGTATAATTTTGATTAAGTCTAAGTATCAGATATAATATAGGTCAATTGGTGTGCTCCAGACTCTTTCTAAAATGGGCAATTTTTTTACTTGAACAATTTTTTTTATATTAAGTATTTAAATGTTAAGAATACTTGCGAATACTATTCCCCAAAGAGATACTTTTTGTAAGTTACTTGTAAGAAATCATTTTTCAGCTCTGTCTATGAAAGCGATTGTCTTGAGTTGGACGCCATTCAGGGTAATTATTTACTTTCATTTCCTAGATCTACAAAGGAAATGCTTGCAGCGTTGAATTACGCCACTCAAAACACAATGTGTTGCTATGAAAGAGTACTAAGGATCTTGACACTGAGTTTATCCTATCCTACTTAGTAAATATATTCGTGATAAAAAAACATGTTTAGATACGAGTATCATAAATGATGACTAATATTACCTCACAGCCAACCACCAAGACAGGCACGTGGGCTTCTTCATCTTTCAGCTAATAGCGTATGGGTAGATTTATAAAGGGTTACCTAACAGATTCTATCCGAAGCGAACAACGGTAGCAGATACGTGTATAAATAAACTGGTATCGATATAGGTCGCTTACAGGAATATAGCCGGGAACGCTCAGCTATAAAGACCGAGAGAGAAGAGTAACTATGAAAGAGCGAGAAAATAAAGTAACCGTTTCGAAAGGTCATATAGACAATTATTAATATTAAAACAATAAAATCTTAAATATTTTAACACAGTATTTGATCATAAACACGACGGTTGTAAATTAGATTCTCGTGGGAATTTATCATTTTCATTTCCTGTCTCTATTAAAAAGACAAAGCGCGATGTTGAGTTCTGCCACTCCATATCCCGGAAACGGGCGATGTGGAATGGAGTGTCTTAACTCTTACAACTAGCTTCCGTTTAGTTTTAGTTCGAAGCAACACATTATGATTTAACAAAGACAAGAAAGAAATGTGTCGGAGAAAAAAAATTGAGTTATAAATTCAGAAATGAATTACTTTACCCCCTAAATAGAATAATTTGAGAAAAATATTTATAACGTTTATGAAACATTAAAATTTTGTTTATAATTTAAAAAGAAAACTCAATACAGATAATTAATTAGCTTTAACCATTAAGCCCTAACTAACCCCTTATTTTCAGCAGCTATCGTGCAGCCCCGCCGCTGTTCGGCCATCATCGACGCATCCCGGGCGGTTAGCGGGTCAATGGGGCATCGCACACGCGCGTTGAACATCCAAC
Source organism: Heliconius erato x Heliconius himera (assembly GCA_013421005.1). Taxonomy (NCBI): domain Eukaryota; kingdom Metazoa; phylum Arthropoda; class Insecta; order Lepidoptera; family Nymphalidae; genus Heliconius; species Heliconius erato x Heliconius himera. The sequence goes on from JAATLQ010037445.1 coordinate 16,382, forward strand.
TGCAAAACCAACCCTATCCCCATAAAACAGAGTTGATAGTCCAATTTGGGTTACACCACAAGCTATGACAGGGAAACGGCCTGCAGAAATGCATGCAAATTGAAACTTTAAAGCAGTATAGCAAAGTTGCATGTAAAAAGACATCTAGAATGGGCGTAAGCGAAACCGCGGTAGAAGCATATGTAGAAAATCACGTTTCCACGTACGAACCGATCACAATGTTATAGGGATGAGGCTGCGAAGTGCAGGACGAGGGCAAAGCATGCGCAGTGGAGAGGTAGCTAGCACTACAGTGTTAAAAAAGGCAGATGCAAATCGTTAGCAAGGTTAGTGGGGCATCGCACACGCGTACATAGGTTATAGGATGGTGATCCTAATTGGATTAATGTCGATTATGTCGTAGCTACATGTAGTTTATTTTAAAAGATATATGCATATATTGTTTAATTTCCCGCTCTTGTCTTATAAAATAAAAAGTAGTATTTTTTTTTATTCGCTTCTACGCTGTATCCGCTTTTGTTATGTTAAGCAAAAAGAATATAGTGTTAAGACACTCCATTCCTCAAACAACGCCAAGTTATCAAACCATTGTGTGTAGTGTGTCATAATTAAACGTCCCGCTTTGTCTTGATACTAATAGGAATTGGCTAAGTTTCCAGTCATGAGCCTCATACGTATAATATAAAAAAAATAAAAAATAAATCAGCTTCACGATGCATCCCGCACACAGCAGGGTAGGCAGAGGGAACCTAGTGTTAAGACACTCTGTTCTCCACTATCTGCCGGAAACTAGAGGCATTGCGTGTTGAGTGACAGAACTCAACGCCGCGCTTTGCCTCGACACCAGAGCGAAGAAATGGAAATATAAATTTAAGTAAATATTTCATCTCCTCGAGTGGGGATTTCAGCTTAATTTTTATTTGATACAGCTGAAACTCGGTTCAATTTACAGTGAAAACTAACCAAACAAGTACCTAGGAATTGTTCAACAAAAATAAGTTTTCCACTACAGCTTTATAAATATGGCAGTCAAAACGGAACCTTGGGCAGTTATACACATGTGTTTATAATACGTACGTAAATTACACGAGGAAGGCGTTACTGAAAAATTACGCCACCTGGCTCTGCCTATTACCGATATATTTATGGCGTAAACAGAAGGCTTGAGCGTTTGTTTCAATATAAATAAATAAATCAATCGAAAAAACTGACGATATAATGGTGCACTTCCAGATACTGAGGGTGTCGGGTTGATACAGATGGTCAAGGGTTCGATATCCAAAATATTTTTTTAACAGCCGACTAAAAGACAGAAGTATTATATGTTTAAGGTCTTTGTATGTGTGTGTATGTAGGAGTGCATTTTGATTTAGTTTTTTTTGTTTGCAAGGTGATTTAAGCGTAAGTGATTTTAGTCAAGATTCAAGAAAATATGTTTAATCGTTTGAAGATATTTTATTTTATTTAGAGAAGATAGCAATTTTCTAGTTGTTTATTTTTTAGAGCCTTTTGTTTCGGGCTATAAATTATATAAGCCTAAGATCAAATGCTTGCCTGGCTCCATCATCAGGCTAGTTGGATGATATCATATTATTGTACCTACTGTCACCAAAGCCCATATAACTGGTAAGTTTCATGATGACATAACAATTTAACGGGATGTCTTAACTCTAGGTTCCCAGAGTCCCTCTAGGCAGAGGCCTACCCTGCTATGCGGGATACAGCGTGAAGTTAAAAACATTATAATAAGAAAGAAAATGTGATAGGCCTTTTTAAAAGAAGTGGAAAAATAGTGTAGTGTCGTCGTTTCGTCTATTTGAATTCGCGCGCCAAACGAAACAATATTATAGTGTTGGGCTCTTTGTTGCCGGCGTTTGTTTGAGCTATTTTGCATATCACGATATCTGTGAACTCCGAGTTTTGGCTCAAACTCTAATTTAAAATGGTACTTTTTTTTGTTAATATTTTTGTATATAGTTACTATATATTTTACTAGCTTAACGTTGTATACAACGAGTGCGAAGGGGCACAAAGATGTGACTGTAACGTGACGTTTGTGGGTTCGATTCCCACTCGAGGAAATGAATTATTATTTATATATATTTTCATTTCTTCGCTCTGGCACCAAGGCAAAAGCTTGGCGTTTAGTTCCGCCACTTAACACGCAATGCCTCAAAAAATTCGGCGGAAGGTAGGAAATGGAATATCTTAACACTATGTTCCCTCTGTGTGCGGGATACAACGTGAAACAGAATACAAACATGCTATCATATAGTACTAATATTATAAATATGAAAGATTGTGAGGATGGATGTTTGTTCCACTTTCACGCAAAAACTGCTGAACAGATTTAGATAAGACTTTACTTTTACAATAGCATAGTTTCCACATCAGAATAACACATGCGCTACAATTTATGTAAAAAAAATGTATAATTTGGCTATAATACAACAATAAAAATGTAAGCGCCGCCAGTTTTCACATGAGATATTTATTTCATCATCAATCTGTCCGTGTACATGCACATGTACCGCTGAGGTGAAATGATCGCGAGTTATTTCCTGCTGCAAGAATATAAACATTATAATATATAAATATACGTCGTTGGCGTCGCCCGCACTGAATGAAACCACGCAAAAGTAACATACCACACGCCTACGATACAAATCTGTTGTAGTATTTGGAATTTATATAAATTAAAATACAATGTGAGTAAAGAAATATTGTAAAGGAATTAATTGCCTTTTTCCTGCAGCTTCGTCCTGTGAGCAAATGGTATTATGTATATGACATAGCCTAAGTGCCAGAGGTGATCGTAGGCATAATAAGTAACATCGGAACGTTTTGTATGTATATAAAATTCTTAGTCATATTTGTTTTAACAAGGGCCGAAGCCCTGTATAAATGCTTTTCTTTGCTCACGCTGTATCCCGCACGTAGCAGGGTAGGCAGAGGGAACCTACTGATACACTCCGTTCCCATTGTGACTCTTCGATTCCCAAATTTCCATTTAATTCTGGAGGTATTGTGTGTCGCGTAACGAAACTCAACACCGCGCCTTGCCTCGTTACCAGTGCAAGGAATTTAAAATATTAAATATTTAATTTTCTCGACTGGGAATCGAACTCAAAACCTTGTCCCACTGCTACTGGCCTCGTATGTAAAAGTTAGTAATATAATAAAGAGAGCAATGAATGTGAGCAATCATTTGTTTAGATAAGAAATGACTTTAGATTCTGAGAAACTAAACTATTAAATGGGAATATATTTTGACAAGGATGAATTGAATTTACCTCGTCATAATATAATGTAGTTGAAATAGAATAAACACAGATACCATTGCAGTATGGCGCAGTGGAATTGGATTTAAAGATTCAAAAATTAGGTGTTTTTTTAAACAAAGGTATAACGTTAAAATACTTTTTATTCGAATCAATCTGTACTAAAATTATAAAGCTGAAAATTTTGTTTGGTTGCACTAATCCCAGGAACGACTGGTAGATATTGAAGAAATATTTTTGTATTCTAACGAACATCGAATTCTCACGTATCTGTTTACCGACGATGGCTATAGGCTGTATTAATATTTATCTCGATCGTTTCGATTGAACCCACTATAAAAACCTATGGTCATTATTTCCTCGGATATTTGGAAAGTGTCATATATAATTATTAGTTATTAACATTTGAACACTGGAGTGAAGCCGCAGGAAAAGCTAGTTTGTCACATTTGCCTTCAGGCTCCCAATATTTTTCCTTTCTCTTCTGTCGTTAAAACAAATATTGAATTTTGCTTCTTCTCTGCTTTTGATTTTAGTTGATTTAAAATGACTACTTATTACGTTCCATTTCCCCAAATAAATCGATAATAATACATTACGAATAGATATAATATTCTAAATGTTTATGAGTAAACAAGATGAATACCTACACACCCATTGTGATAGAAGAGTAAGTAACACAAGTGAGAACAATCATATATTGCCAATCTGAACAAAAATAGCAATCAATACATTGAGCACATCGTCACTGTAATATAATTCATGACTCTACGCCTCCTGTTATAATGTATTTTAAATACCTAACTATATAATAAAGCATTCGCGAAAAGAACAGCTTTACATATTTCCCCGCAAAGCAGGGTAGGATGAGGGAACCTAGTGTTAAGTTAAGACACTCCATTTCTCATTTTTGAGATATTGCATTGAATTGCGGAGCTCAACGCCGCGCTTTATCTTTAGATGAGAGAAAATATAAATAAATATATTGCCATTTTACAACAGCAACTGATGGAATCCACACACTTGTCAGTTCATATAAAGAACAGCACCTACATATGTATAGAGGAGAGCGTGTAGCGCGTCACGACCAACATTACGATGGTATAAATAACATTGACGTCGCTCACTCAGCGGCCAGCCGTGACAGACGCGCGCCCCTCGTGTCAAATAGACGCCCTAGTAATGCAGTCGTTGGTTCGCCATTAATACGGATAAAAACGCAGCTTCACGCTTTTTCCCGCAGTCAATAACCCGTGGGGTAAAAAGCGTGAAAGTCTCAGCCTAACCGGGCAGAGGGAAGACGCAGAGGCGGCGCATGTGGACGTATATATATTTTATTACTACTATATACTCGATATATTTTATGGAGGGGAATGGCCTTTAGATATGTGCGTGTAAAATAAATGAATTAAATGTGCGTGTAGAGGTTTTTCAAATTTCTGGGATGGACACCAGACCATGGGCATACAAGCCATCCAGCCCTCTATTCCTACGCCTATGCTTACGCATCGCCGTTTTCACCACACCACCTTTCGAGACATTGTGTTAGGCGCAACACAACGCCGCATCTTCTCTATCAAAGCGAGGATATGAAAATAAACATTATGCCGGCATAAATATCATTGACGTCGCTCACTCCGCGGCCAGCCGTGATAGACGTGCGCCTGTCGAGGGAAATAGACACCCTAATAATGCATTTATTGATTTGCAATAAAAATAGATTAAAAAAAAACAGCTTCACGCTCTTTCCCGCATAGCAAAGTATGCATAGGGAACCTAGTTGAGCCTTTCTGCATGAATTTCAAGACATTACGTATTAAATGGCGGAACTCAAGGTTTGCTATTTGTTCAACAAAGCAAAAATATAAATATAATCTTTCGCCGGAATGAAGAGATCGAACTCACAATCGTCGCGTTTACTCGAGTTACACTGCGCCATGAGGGTCTCAGCAATATAAATAGGAGAAAAATATTCATTTTAGAACAAGTTTGTGTGTCCGATGGGAAACGATAGTAGTGGGTTCGAACTCAATTTAATTACAGACCTATATTAATTGGTATGGTTCGACTTCGACCGTCAGCGCAGGGAGGGACTGTTAACGTAACGGTTGTAAGTTCAAGTTTCATTCGAGGAAATCAGTTAATTTCATTTTCTCATTCTCTAAAAACGCAAAATATTTTTTTACGTTTTTGAAAAGTGATTCTACTCTAAATAGAAAAACAAAAACGTTAAAAAAATTATAGGGTTTCCAAGAGGCGCCTGTTCATATCCGCGCGTTCAAATACGTTTTCTAAAGAATAAAACACGCAATTTAAAAAAAAACAGCGTATACAAATCTAAACATATGGTTTAACGTTTAAAACCAGTGAAATTATAACTAACAGTGAGTCAACGTAACATTTTACCTGAAACATTAATTTGATCGGTGTTTCATAGGAATGAGTCACGTCACGGACGTTCACTTGAATCTATAACTATTTAAACTAAAATTTACATCAATAATAGCTAATTATGCGATTAAATCAGTAACAACAACAATCAATTACAAATATTTTAATTAAAAAAGCCTTTTGTTTTTTGTAAATAAACTCATTTAAAACATAAATGTGAAAGCCAAATTAAATTTAAAAAATGTGTCATTGTCGATTTCACCGATAAAAGAATGAGAGTATCTGTACGGGTGCCGAGTTCTGTGTTCACTCGGGATAAAATAGGAGTTCTAAATTTCACTCGACAATTTTTACGTACGTGGTAAAAAATAGCCAAATCAAACTTAGAATTTGATTGAAAATTGAAATTCTATATGCATCACATGCTAGGGAGGAGGGTTTAATAAATAAAAAAAAAAATCAGCTTCACGCTGTATCCCGCACACAGCAGGATAGGCAGAGGGAACCTAGTGTTAAGACACTCCGTTCCCCACTTTCTGCCGAATTCTGGAGGCATTGCGTGTTGAGTGGCAGAACTCAACGCCGCGCTTAACCTCGACACCAGAGCGAAGAAATGGAAATATAAATTTAAGTAAATAATTTAATAAATGTGCTTAATTTTATGCATTTACAATACTTCGTTTGCGAGTTGAAGACAATGAAGGGCTCAAAAGTAAGGTGAAATGATCTTGATCATAAAAATCAGTAATATCATTGTTTAAACGTTAGACTAGGCAAACGAGCGTACGGATCACCTGATGGAAAGTGATCACCGCCGCTCACGATCCCGTGTAACACCAGAGGAGCTACAGTACCCAGGTTGTATCGAGCTGGATACACTGCCGCAGGTAGACCATTCCACAGTGTGGAAGAAAATGCCTACGAAACCACGCCACGTAACCAGGTGGTGTGGATGGTATTTTAGTTTGAGAAGTACTGTGCGGTTAGAAAATTCGGTGGCAGGTAACAGGTCAAACAGTTCCCCAGAATACTCGCCATGATAAATATAAAACCCAGAAGCCAAGCTTACTTTGGAACCAATTTGACATGTAGGTATATCTATCACATACATGGTTGGAATTAGATAATAATAAACAACGGAATGATACGATCTATTTATGCTTTCAATACGTGAAAAATACTATAAAAAACGTGAAAATTCATCCAGCTTTCAACTTTTCAGTATATAATTCTTTTGCAATGTGTAAGCCTCTTTGCCGCCCACTGACGGGCATCTGTCGATACGCTTTTTACTTGTTGTTTCCGTTGTTTACACTACAGTGATGTGCATTTTGAGAATATAATAAAACGATTATATTATAATAGAAAATTTAGCATGAACTCAAAGATTGTGAAAACACGTAAACACAGCTGATAAATATGTTTTCTTTCAATTACAAATATATCTTTAAGATTTTATAATATTATTTTATATAGCACTATTTGTAGTAGATTCCTACATAAATGTATATTGTATATGTATGTATATTATTTATATTGTATATATTACCCTACCATAGGTAAAAAAATGGGTAAATTATTAAATATGAAATAACAAAAATAGACTAAGAACAAATAATTACGTATTTTTACAGATTCTATATAGAGCTCTAAACCCCTAAACGCGCTGACAACCAAAAGGTTTAACCGCGGAATTTTTCCATAGCATTTGGCTTCAACTAATCTATAGCGCAAAAGTGAGTGGTAAGGGAGGCAGGGGCACCTCGGTTTGGCTTTGAGAACACAGTATTGACGATATTGAAAGAGAAGATGGAAAGATGACATGTCCCCAGAGCGTATGTCTTAAGAAGTTGATGACATTGACAATGGACGACGAAAGAAGTATGCTGAGACCGTAGCATCTGACGCCCTGCTCTCTCTGACTACTCCTCCAGGGATACTACGTGATGCTAAAAATCGTGAGTGTTTCGATACTTGAATGAATTAAAATCGAAAGCTTAAAAATATAATATTAGTTATCAGATTATACACTGTACAATTCGATATACAATAATTTTATATAAAATATTTTTAAAATCTAAAGCTACCATGACATACAGCTAGCATGTTCATAATGAACCTATGACTTCTCTTCTTGGAGTAATCTCGATATTGAAAGGTATTACTCAAAAGTCCTTTTAGCGTTCAATTTAAAATTTCTTAAGACCAGTATTTCTTTCAACCCCTTTTCCGCTTGCGATGTGAAGTATATAAATTGTATGAGAATTTTACCTCAAATAAAAGATTTTTAACTGTGAAACTACATCCTTTTCGGCATCTGAAAATTGAAACACGAAAAGAATAAAAATAAAACTTGGCTATTTTAAAAGAATGATACACACAATGTAGAAATTTTGCGACGGACGTTCCGTTCGCCGTCATCACACAACATGGATTCACCATGGATTGATTCTACTATTGATGGAGTCACCACTGCCAAGTCACTCTGTTAGATGCACCAAGGGAGGATTTCTCAAAATTCTTACGAGAAAAGCAAACAACAGGATCTACATTTTATAGTTAACCTAAGTAAGTACAAATTAAAATTATTGAAATATTTGACATTCTAAAAAGTTTTTTTATTATGCGTCTACGATATGTATCCTATTTAATTTCTGGAATATCGCTGAAAGTATCCTTTACAATGAATGCTAAGCTCATTAATTTTCTTTTATAAATGGTTAATATAAAAAATAGTCTAATATTTTAGCTAGGGTGAGTTACTACGAAGTCTTAAGAATTTGCCTGCGTAGTCAAAATACCTCAAATTTTAAGTTAAAATTTCGCCAAGTTCAAGATTTCTAACGAAAGTCTACAAAGAAAGTCTATAACATTCCATATAACGACCTATTAAGAAAAAATTACAAAATTAAATGTTCCCACAAAGAAAGTAAATATTCCCATTTCCCACCCATCCCTACCTCGACATTGACCGCTGACGCGTAGTGAAATAGTGATGTAACCGACTAATGGACGTGACGTACAACACTATTATTATATCCCGATGTTTGACTTAACATTCATTTGCCAAGATATATTATAAACAGCCGATGAAAGATACGACGCGATAATAAAAAGTATATTTTCAGCAATGGCGTCTCTGTTTATATTTTGTAATTGCTTTGTTGTTGTGTATACCAGTAAATTCCTAAGCTAGGGGTGAAAGTTAGCCAAGCGGAAATATACCTCATCATACATGCCCTCCAAGAAGACCTCATAGGGTGTTTTACCTGACCTTCCCCCAGGATACTATGTTCTCGAATGTTAATCGAGATCTCCCGTGCCTCTCTTACCACTCACTCTGGCTAACGGTTAATAGAGAAAAAATAAACAAAATGATATTAAAAAATCGGCTTCACGCTGTATTCCGCACACGGCAAGGTAGGCAGAGGGAACAAAAAAAAAGTAAACTACTAAAGTATTAAGACACTCCGTTCCCCAATTTTCACCGAGTTCTGGAGGCATTGCGTGTTGAATGGCGGAACTCAACGCCGCGCTTTGCCTTGACACCAGTGCGAAGAATGAAAATATATATAAAATAAAAATAAATAAATCAGCTTCACGCTGTATCCCACACACAACAGAGTAGGCAGAGGGAACCTAGTGTTAAGACTCCGTTCCCCACTTTCTGCCGAATTCTGGAGGCATTGCGTGTTGAGTGGCAGAACTCAACGCCGCGCTTAACCTTGACACCAGAGCGAAGAAATGGAAATATAAATTTAAGTAAATATTTCATTTCCCCGAGTGGGAAAAGTGGGGTGAAATGAAAATATAAATGTAAATAAATATTTAACTTCCTCGAGTGGGGATCGAACCCACAACCAGTCGGTTTTACAGTCACACTTTGCGCCCCTGTACCACGACTAGCCTCTGGTATGAACAAAATAAAATAAACTATATTATAAATATACGTTCTATTGACACTGAAGCCAAACAACTGTCGCCTAAGTTCGCTACCAACTGACATCTTACAACTGAGTTTCAACTTTTTTGCAATTTTTCGCGAAAAATGTCGTTGAAAGTTTGTTTTCTAAAGCTTTTATTTCAATGTGGTTCCGTTATATAACGGGTACCTGGCTCCATTTGTTCGGTTGAAAGTAAAAATTGTATTTTTATATCGACTAAGATTTTTAAATGTAAAAAAAATATTCCAAATCAGCTTCACGCTATAACCCGCACACAGCACGGTAGACAGAGGAAACCTAATGTTAAGACACTCCGTTTCCCACTTACCGCCGAATTTTGGAGGCATTGCGTGTTGAGTGGTGGAACTCTTGGCTGTTCTGCCACGACACCGAACGAAGATATGGAAATATAAATTTAAATAAATATTTCATTTTCTCGAACGGGGATCAAACCCACAACCAGTCGCGTTTACAATCACAATTTGTACCCCTGTGCCACGATTGGCCTCTTTCAAATAATTTAAAAAATAAAAATTGTTAATTGTCATAATAAGCCATGAAGATTCGAACCCCCCACCCGTCCTGCTTAATAGAGAAAAAATCACTAAAATTTAACCATTTCCATTTAGCATTTATGAATATGTATGTACGTACTATATGATATTCTGTTACACGACAACCCAGTAACAGTATGTACAGCATCGAAACGGTAAAAGCGTTTTCAGCGACCGTAAATCTAAACGGACGTCATTCTGTCGGGCATAAAAAATATTCAACTACCGTACGAGAGTTATGTTCCCTGACGGCCACCACCTGCGGATGTGTCCGAATAATTAACTGGCATCTATAAATGTTCAAAGTTGTTGTGTTTATAATGAAAATAATTAATTAATACAATAGGTTATTCATATCCTCGCTCTCACAGGCAAAGTGCTCTCACGGCGTTAAGTTTCGCTATTCAATGCAATGTCAAGAACGCACTGCAATGTCTCGAAAATATGAAGGTAAGTGTAGAAAGGAGAGTTTTAACTAGAGTTTAAAATGGTTTCCTAGGTGTTTTTTGTAAATTATTAAGCTATCGATCTTATAATACGATGATTGATTGTGAGTTCAATTTTCATTCCAAGGAATAAATGACTATAATAATTATAACTAGCTTCACGCTTTATCCCTAGCGGGGTAGTCAGAGAGAATAAAAACTTCCAAAAAACAAAAACTACGTTTGACGGTAAAGATAATCAAAATGTTTCAGGAAGCAGTACTAGTTTTACATTTTAACGGTCTATACATAACAAAGCCAACAGGCGGACGGTTCAGCTTCACGCTGGACAAACAGATAACCTTTTCTTTTTTAAGTTGGTAAAATGTTCAAAACATTACAGGAACCGTACAAGATTTACATCACAACGTGATATATATAGCGACAGACGGACGTCATGAAGTAGATGCCGTCGAATCGTCGGCGATGCCGAAAATCGAAAGCGACAGTTGTGGGTTCAACTCCTACTTTTGGGAATGAGTTATTTTCATGCACTGCTGCGTTGAGTTCCGCCACTCAACATGTAATGTCTCGAAATATTGAGCGGTGTGTGGGGACAAAGTCTACCCTACCCTACATTTCGTCGGCACTATCCTGCTATTTGCGGGATACAGCGTAAAGCTAAAAAAAGACAGATTATAAGCTATAAATCTTATTACTGTTTATATGTTTATATGAGAGAGCGAGTTTTAAACGCAGCTGTAATAAATTATGCAAATTAGACAGCGTTTATATATTTTTGAATATCTGTATCCATTATAGCGCAGTTGCGAAATGTTGGTACTAAACGACGATAGCACATTTAATTTTCAGTCGGAGAGATCATCCAGTTACCTATAGGTAGAAATAATTATACGTACTTCATAATGTAAAAAACAAGAAAATATGTGATTAAATGAGAAAAAATATTTTTGTTTAACGTAATATACCATCCAACATTTTCTATTAGGCTGACCCAGGACAGCGGCACAGCGGCAGCATCTGTCTATAAACGTCCCGGCTGTGGGCAGTGGGTTTCCATTCCTGAAGGTGAATTATTTTTATTTTTTAGCATTAATAACAAGACAAAGTGAGACAGTGATTTAGACTCAACACTTAATATCTATAAAAATTGGACGCAAAGTGGAGAATGGGGTAACTTAACACTAGAATCACTGCTTACCATTTTATACGACGTGAAACTATTAAAAAGAGAAACTATGAATGACAAATAAACAGCATTATACCTAAAAACTAATCCTTTCCTAGGCCCTAATCTTGATAAAACATAGTATACCTACGTATCGGGAACGATACCATGGGTGGTGGTGGTGGTGTTAGTGGTGGTGGTGGTTGTGGTGGTGCGGCGGTACTGAATCAACTGCAGTGAGTCACGACCTTCACCTATACCACACCGGCAAAGGTTATGTCATGGCTAATCTCCCATCTAATGGTCAATGTGATTTATTGCAAATTCTGACGTATTTGGGTATGCGGTTTATTAGGACGGATAATTAGTGAAAATTGAAAATAATTATTAAAAATATTAGTAAGCAAACTATTTGCACGTTTTAATGATTATTAAGTTTAACATAATTTTTTTCTGCTTTGCGCTGTATCCCGTAGGTATCCCGTAGGGTAGGCAGGGGAAACATAGTGTTAAGTAAGCCAGTCCATTCCCTACGCATCGTCAAAATTTCGAGACATTGCCTTTTTGGGATTGACGGAGCTCAACGCTACGCTTTGTCTTATTACCAGATAAAATCAGTATTTTTCACATTTTTTAAAATATTGCGTGTGTTGAGACTTTGAGAGACGTAACTCACAATTCGTTTTATCTCGAGGAAATGAAAACTGTAGTCAACTGTACTTCTGCGCCACAACCCCCTTATCAGGTTATTTTTAGCTTCACGATGTAATCTCGCTTCTAACGGGGCAGGCACAAGGAACCGAGTCTTAAGACACTCCGTTCCCAACTTTCCCAATACGTGGCTGTCTGATAAGGGTCTTCTTCTTGGACCTATGCTTGCAATATATAACTTGGAGTATACGACAAGAACTAAGCAAGAAAATATTGGAAGATTTTCTTACATTGATTGATTAATAGATAACAAGATAAAGCGCTAGCGTGCTAACAATAAATAAAACGTACAATCCGGTCTAGACGTGACTCGTATATCATTAAAGTGACACCGCAATACCCAGTACCTATTGAATGCAACATAATTCTTATAAGTAAAATAACCTATTAAAGTATAATAACTCAAGTGATATGTTCGTTGGCCGTACCTAACATTGTTACGCTTTTGATTTAACAGGTGTTTGCAATGACAGTGAACGGTGGGTGCGGGTTCGAATTGCCCAAGTAGAAATATTTGTGTAAATATAAGTCTCTTTTTTAATTTCTTATTGTATGTAATATTAGTATCTGCAACAATGTATCCTCATTAGGGTAGACAGAGGGAATTTAGTGTTCAGACACTCAATTTTCGAAATACCGCGTCTTGAGTGAGAGAACTGAACGCCAAGTTTTATTTTGTTACCAAAGCGAGAAAATGAAAAAAAAAATTAATAAAGACTATGTGAAGAAAAAATGTTCCAATACTTCTAATAATGTAATGTACGGTATTTGGGATAAATCAAAATTAGAAACGATAATTCACTCTCTTCTTCATTCTCAACTTCACTCAGGTGAATGCATTACTTTCGTTTCTTTGTTTTGGCACAAAGATAAAATGCGGCGTTGAGTTCGTCCAAAACAAAAAACAACGTTTAAAAAACTGGAGAGCGGAGTTTCATAACACTAGGTTCCCTGCTACATGCGGGATACAGGGTGAAGCTCAAAAAATGTATTACATATCAGTTCGATGACAACGATTGATTTTATAGTATTAAAAACCACATTGCAATTTATTTACAAAGAGGGAAAACTCCGCAATCGAGGAAAATACTTTGGCAATTAACAAGTTAGAACGCTACGTAAGAAATTGATAGTGGCAACAAGTAAAAAAGGCCTAACCCTAAAGCATTTAAAAAAAAAATCATTCGTTGGAATTAGGGGGATGGGCCCATGTCCATCTTCATATAGAATAACTAGAGATCTAGACAAATGCTTACACTACTGTGCCCCGACGGCACATATGACGAATTAGAATATGAGGGGAAATTAGCAAATAGCGATGTGTTCACATTCATCTGAGTTTCATTAATATAGAAAGAAATGTACAGAACAAGTGCTGCCTTGTTTAGTCAAAATTGACAAACTCAATAAATCTTTAGGAATAGATATTCTCCAAGGTCATATACTATTTTACGGTACTTTTTATATTATTAATTTCTAGGAAAATGTCCAAAGTTCTCTTGCCATGTACCATTTAGTTTCTAATATTTTTTTCTCAATAAAAGTATACTTAGACCTCTTTTGCTCTTAGCCTTAATTATAGTTTGATATATAAATGAAGTATAGCACCATAATAATTGTATATAATTATGATATGATATAACATCGAAACAACTTACATATATTATGAATATATTAACTAAGTATTGTTACTTTGTCTGTATAAAATCAGAATTAATATATACTAATATTAAGTAAGATTTTTGGGTTCACTCTGTATCCCACATATAACCAGGTAAACAGTGGGAGCCCAGTGTTAAAGCACTCTATTTTTCATGCACTGCACAACTACCGCTACACTGTGTGTTAAGTGATAAAACTCAAGGCCGCACTCTGTATTGTTATGAGAGTTAGGTAATAAAATTAAAAAGAATTTCCCTAAAGTTTTAGGAATTACACTCACAACCATTGTATACAGTGAGATCCTGTGCAATTAATTGATTGAAACCATTAATCAAAATATACTGGAATATTGCACACTTTATGACTAGCTGGGTAGCCACAGAAAATGGAACACCAAACTCTATGCTTTGCAACCTCTATTGAGTCATCCTCTGTCATTTACCTCACATATATGTCCTCCGAGGGGTTGAGCTTTATATGAAGAGCATTAATCTCGCTTCAGTTTTATTTTTTTATAAGCCTTTATAAAAAAAACAAATCCAAAAATCTGCTTTACAATGTATCCCACACACAGCAGGGTAGGCAGAGGTAACCTAGTGTTAAGACACTCCGTTCCCCACTTTGTGCCAAACTCTGGAAGCATTGCGTGTTGAGTGGCAGAACTCAACGCCGCAATAAGCCTTATTACTTCATTGTATTTTAATAACAATATTGTTATTAAACAAAAAGCAATTTGTTTTTCTTAGGATAATAGAATGCTCTTTTTATGTTAGTTATTAAATGAATAATTATTCATAAATAACAACATAAGTATTTAGTTTAGTTCAGTTCTTTATTTGTGGTATTTTGAGCAAGATAAGTATTAATTAATTAATTAAGTATATTTTGGCAACAAGTAAATTACAAGTTTGTGTATTACCATTGTTGAAAAATAGATTTTGATTTAAAATTTTACTGTATAATTTTAATTTCGAAATTATAGCATTTTATAGGTAATTAATAAGAGAAATATTGACAATATACTTTTGTATATATTCTATTTGTTCTTTATGGATTTGACGATATAGGTAATAAAATTGGCGCCTCCTTTTTTTTACTAGAAAATTCTTTCATAAGAAGTTAATCATAAAAACAAGGTAAATAAAAAAATCTAAATAAAAAGCTATAGATACAAAGTTAACTGCGAAGTAAAAGTAAGTTACAGAAGAAAGTTATTAATAATTTGTAATAGTAAAATATAATACAATGTACTTACGCAATTTTCTACGTGTTCCTTCGGGAGCATCTCATCAGTCCCAAAGTAAATTTAGCCCTTAACGCGGTCCGAAATAGAAAATTGAACACTGGACACTACTTAGTGAGAAACACTTCAAATTAGTTGAAACCCAGCGGACAATACTACAACCTCCCGTGTAACGCGAAAATTGTTGAAAATTCAAGGAAATATATATTGGAAATTTGTTATTCTCTATTATATTATATTTTAGGATATTAAAACTATTTATTTGATCACTTATAATCTATTATTGGAACACAAAGGTCTGACGGGACGCTCATCACCGTACCGCATCCGAATATTTTACACAAAACTGCAGCCCGATTTTAGTATTACACAAAATAAAATGATGTGAATGACATGTATCTCTGACATGCGCAGTCCGGCCATTGCGAAAGTTGTGGCGCCATCTTTTGTTTCTAAAACGTTACTACTTAGTAGTACAATATACTTTTATTTATAGGTTCGCTATTGAACACTAGGTGGCGGTGTATCTAAAGTCATATAAAATTAAAATAGATGACGCTAAATACTAATAATGTGGAATAAATTAATTATTGCTTAAAATAAAAAAAAACACGTTAATTTAAAAAACTTTTTGTGACGAATTAATTGATAATATTATTTTAAATAATAATTATTATTACTACTTTAATATCACCAACTAAAAAAAAGAATCAATAGTTTTCGGAATGTAGTAAAATCAACTTAAATAAAATATAAGTGCATAATGCATATCAATAATTAGGAGATGAATTACGAATTTATTATTTAAGTACTAGTCGTCGATTTTTCTCTCGCTTGCGTAGACTTTAAATCATCATTTTCAGACAAAATTCGAAGTTTCGTATCCTAGTGGTCCCCTACACTAGGGAGTGTAGGGGACCACTCCCTAGTGTAAGGGAGGTTACTGACATACCTGTATAAACAGGGGTATTCAACGTTCAAACTTCAGTAGTTTTGTCTATGCTTTGTCTATGAGTCACTTAGAAGTAAAGAATTTCATAAAATACTAGCGACTCGCTCGCGGCTTTATCCGCTTGAACTATTCTTTATTTACTTTCTTGCTCTCAACATAATCATTTTAAAGACAATATTGTTAGCGAACTCATGTAAAAGAGGGCAGATGTAGGTGAAAAAGACTATAAAAGCAGTGGAATTGTGTCAATCGGGGTCCTGCCCGCCGTAAGAGGCGGCGAGGCCAGTCCTATCTCACGGCACAACGACGAGGCCCAATTTTCGAAATCAGGGGGTGATTAGCGGGCATTCCTCTGCGATCACCAACCCTTCACGACTGCCCATCAAAACTCGTACTTTTTTTCAGAGCTACTCTCGGCCCTCCTCGCCCGGTGACGCTGTAAAGACTATCCGAGGTCATCAGTAATAAAGCTAAGTCGAAAAAAGTAAAGAAAAAAAAATCAATCAGTCAATCGAGGGCAGTCGCTTATAGGTAACGACCCTTATCGAAAATAATTACAATTAGGTATTATCTCCAAATAAGTTACAAACATAGACGTTATATGTTTTATCATGTTTTTTTTTAACTATTTTTTTGAGCTATTTACAAATTATTTTATGTTGATATACGAAACAAAATGATAAGCTTCTAAAAATCGATCAATTCGTTCTATTTTCGTCGCTCTGATAACGAGGCAAAGCGCGGCGTTGAGTTCCCCCACTATACGTTGCCCCCGAATTCTCAAGGAGTTGAGTGAAGAAACTGGGGAACGGAAGTGTCTTAATGAGAACGAAGTGTCTTAACGAGATATCGTGAAGCAGATAAAAAATATTTTAAAAAAATATATTAAATATATTTAAATATATTGAAGCCAGTCGTGGCGCAGGGGCACATGTGTGTGACTGTTAAGCGCTACTGGTTGTGGATTTAATCCCCATTCGAGAAAATGAAATATTTATTTAAATGTATAATATCATGTCTTCTCGTATAATATCACGTTTTAGTGTCGAGGCAAACCGCGGCGTTCAGTTCCGCCACTCAACATGGTATGTTTCCAGAACTCGGTGGAAATTGTGGAACGGAGTGTCTTAAGACTAGGTTCTCTCTGTCTACGCTGCTGTGTACGGGATTCAGCGTTACAAAACACAAAGTTTTTTCGTTTTGTAACTACAACAACGTTTTTCCCTACAAGAGTTACCAAAGAACTTGAAACATAAATTAATGTAAATTATCTACAAAAATAATTAAATCAAATCAATATAGTATAATAACTCTCAAACTCAATGTCGTACACCTCCTTATTAAAAACCTACATATTTAAATGATGTAACTAACTTTATTCGTATAAATAAACCTGTTTTAGTATAACTTTTATTGATTAATAGTTATTGCCTTAAATATTTATAAGAGTGAGGTCAACTGAAGGATTTTAAAAGCGTGGAAGAAAAAAAACTTATGAAATCGCATCAACATCAGCATATATACGCTACAATACAGTCAGTTAACTAGGCGGCGCCCGCAAATTTGCTTGCGTGGACTTTAACATGTAAAATGGGATATCCTTTGTTCCCTTAGGAATTTTGAGATCTATCTTCTCAGTACTCCCACCATGCCAAATTTAAATTTTCTAAGTTCAGTAGTTTGAGCGTGTCACTCAATAACGACAGTCAGAGATCGGCAGAGTGTGCTGAACTCGTCACTTCCAATTCAAATTCCACTAGCGGAAAAGAATTACTTTAATGTCCTGGTTCTGGTAACAAGATATAGCGTGGCGTTATGGACTTATCGCCTCTCAACATTCAATGTCTCGAAAACTGGCAAGGCGTGGGCAACGAAATGTCTTAACATTTCTATACGTACCCTGCTATATGCGAGATACAGCGTGAAGCTAATCAAAAATATTAAACTTAATACAAAATCCATTCTTGGCAATTCTATTAAGTAGGTTCTAAAGCGAAGGTGAGATCCTTCTAAGAACGGACAGGTATACGTGACGTCACCGCATAGCTGAGGTCACTCCGTACAAATAATGCTTCACTCCCGTCTTTCTAGGGTTCCGTAGCTTAATCAAAAAAACGGAACCCATATATTTATTTAGCTTCACATTGTATTCCGCATATAGCAGGGTAGGTAGAGGGAACCTAATATTAAAACGCTCCTTTCTCATCGCC
This sequence comes from Heliconius erato x Heliconius himera, assembly GCA_013421005.1. Lineage (NCBI taxonomy): Eukaryota > Metazoa > Arthropoda > Insecta > Lepidoptera > Nymphalidae > Heliconius > Heliconius erato x Heliconius himera. Next base: position 34,944 of record JAATLQ010037445.1, read on the forward strand.
AAATTCTCGAAGTAGTATGCGTAGAATGGTGGATATCAATACCGCGTTTTACCTAGTTACTAGAGTAAGGAAATGAAACTGAAAAAAAATCGTAGAGTGGGATACGAAGCCACAACTGTCGCGTTACGTCACAACGTAATCCAGATCCTTATATTTTATTACATAGCCACAGCTCGATCTTAGCTTTTATTAGATAGTGTGTGTTAATTGAGACCTTGCTCTGGCAACAAGATAGCTCGCGTTCAACTCGGAGTGCCTCAAAAAGGAAACTAAAATTGAGAAATGGATTGTCTTAACAGTAGATTCCCCAGGTGAAATTCTTTGATGTTCCGTATTTCACCAATGTCACCTTTATATGGAGAACATATGTATTTTGAGATATATCACTTTTTCAAAAAAAAATATAAATGACGAAGTTAGCTTGCAACTAAATTCGTTATTTATACAAACACTAGCGTCCCATTCGGCTCTTCACTTGCATACCACCTATAATTCTTTTATTATGCTGCATTTGACATAAGATTTATTATATAATTTATACTACCAATAATTTTTCATAATTTGGGATGTGGAAGCTTTACGTGGCGGTTCAATTGGACCAGTAGATTCTGAGATATTTGCGTATAAACAAACAAATAAACATACAAACTCTTCCGCTTTATTATATTAGTATAGCTTATAAAAAACCTATTTTTTTTTTGTTGCGAAATTTATGCTTACTATTATAGAACCCTTCATGATCGAGGTCACCTCGCACTTGGCCACTTTTTTTGGTTGAAAATTCAAATTTTAACATTTATAGGTAAGCAGGTATGACGCTACATGTGCAAAGTGGCATATTCTAGACTTGAGTTTATACGATTTTATTTAAATATTTGTTTTATTAGAAACAATCACAGTTTAGTTTTGTCTGATTGTATATTATTCTAGAACCACGTCGTGGCGCAGATGTACAAGCGCGTACTGTAAACGCAACAGGTTGCGGGTTTGATTCCCACTCGAGGAAACGAAATATTTAATATTTTCATTTATTTATGGTAACGGAGCAAAACTTCAGCCACTCAACACATATGCCAGAATTCGGCAAAAGGTGGGGAATGGAAGTGTCTTTCTTGCTTCGCTCGCGAACCCTCACTCACATTGTGATTGTTTTTCTTATACGATATCTACTTCGTGAATTTTTTTTTAAGTACTTCATTAGCTAAAATAAAAAAAACAGGAAAAGCGTGAGTTGGGCTCGCCCACCGAGCGTTTAAAAAATTGGAGATCTTGAGCTTTTTCTGAAATTCAGGCTTGGCTTAGCTTGTAACCAGAGCTCTCACATGAAACCTCACTTGAACTAGCGGCTTTATCATATTAGTATACATTATAAAAAACTAAATATTTATTTTGTTGCGAAATTTGCCCCTCTTTTAAGGCTATTATTTTTTAGAATTTAACGACTAATGTATAGTTTTCAGAACTAGTACTATCTATAGTTTTCAGATCTAGCAGTACCTGTAGACGCTAACTGCCAAATTTCATAATTCTAGGTCTACCAGAAGTAATTAATTTTGATTCCCTTTATAGTGTCGAAACACACGTTTTTTGCAATATAAACGGCCATATCTGTTTTTTAAGTAAGTGAAAGGATGTAAAGAAATATATTTTTTATCTCTATATCTCCAAGCGTTCCTGAGGTAAAGGCTCTTGATAGACAAGACAAACAGACAGACAGACGGTCAACAAAGTGATCTTATAAGAATTTCCTTTTTTCTTTAAACCGTACGGAACCCTAAAAACATAAAGAAATCACAATTTTTAGAAAATTATCAATATTTTTTTAACATTGTCGTTCTGTCTTAAAAAAATACTTTTTGAATATCTTGGAAGCTTTTTATACGCCGTTCATTTCAGTACAATCTAAAGTAAACTATTGGGAGACGTGACCCTTGTTGTACTTGACTGAAAAAAATAAAATTTAACAAATCAAGTATTTTTTTATTTTTATAAGCAAAACAGCAGGCAGTCGATAGTATTACCGAGCTAATGACGAGATGTGGAGGTCACATTGAAATGTCACAGCAACCTTACTTCGGACATGAATTAGTCAGAATAGTTCAAAGTACAATACACTGTATAAAAATTAATCATATAATATCTACAGCGTCATGTTTCTTTTAGCTTCGCGCTGTATCACAAGTATAGCAGGGAACCTAGTGCTTAGACACTCCGTTCCCCACTTTACGCCAAAGTATTAGAGATATTCGCGTATTTAGTGGCGGAACTCAACGACGACGTACTTGGTCTTACAAATATTGTGGAGCGAAGAAATAAGAATAATTCAAATATTTTTTAAACATTTTTTAAAGTGTTATTCCACACTTAGGAAAGAAAAATACTTATTTATAAAACGTATTTTTTTTTTCTAAATAAGTAAGAATAATTTATTTCTCTGCGTCGGAATCGAACCCATAACCATCCCGTTTAAATTTAGACATTATAACATTGGTCAACGATGGCCTTAAACAGTTATAAACATTTAATTTGGCATATGCATCACTGTATACAATAGTTGTCGATTCAAATCCTTAATTTCACGAAATATTATTACAGGAAGAAAATGTCATATTTTAAGTTGTTTCATAAAAAATATATGATAAAAAATAATGTGGTTTCGTATTAATATATACTAGCTTTAAGCAACGACTTTGATCAACTGAAAATAACGAATTATGAACGACACAAGAGTCGTTATACATTCTAAGTGAGTTTTTAGTCTATCTAAGATTACGTAAAACCCATAAAAAATCCTTGTTTCACAGCAAGAGGCCTGCAAGAACAGAGGTGGGTCGCTAGTTCGATATTGCTTAATACTATTTAACTGGGTAACGTCTCGAAGGCTATTTCGCGTCCGTTACACGAGAGGCGTCTATGACATCATGACCAACGGTTAAGAGATTGTAGTCTGAGAGCCCCTGTTGAGGAACTACACTTTACTTTACAGTGTGAGGTGTTGAATACTGCCACTCAACATACACTGCCTTGGAATCGAGCAGAAAGTGGAGAATACATATAATAATGTGGTCTCTACTAGGTCTCTTTGCATAGTTAGAAGAAGTAATAGATTAATTACACCAAGAGTGTTCTGTTTAAATTTAATACAGCTTCATTCGATGATGCGTATAAATGAAAAATCTGAAAAAAATTACGTAAAAAAAAATTGTGTAAAACGTCATGTCGTGAACTAGAGCAGAGGCAATCGTGGACGTCGACGGTTGTGGGTTCGATTTCAACTAGGGGGCATGAATTGAATATTTGAATGAATTGAAGAGTCCTGCCACCCAACAGGCAATGTCTAGAATGTTGCACGGCAAGTAAGAATTAAAGTCTAAAGAGTAGATTGCGTTTGCCTATTTGCTGTTTGTACCGTGAAGAATGGCTACAGCTAAATGATATAAACATTGAATCAATTTAAACGACATGAGGTACGTTGGCTCTTAGACTATCAGACATCCGGGTGTCTCATACATTATGTATGAAGTCAGCTGATGCTATGCGCCAACACATTCTCACATAGACTATACATAAAATCTATGTAGAAATTTAATTATTATTACGCGGTTTTAAACTCAAATAAAGTATTTATTGAGAAATACCTTAAATGTGTCATAGGATAAAGCACTTTACTTACTAACATGGACGTTTTAGAAATATAATCCAGAGTTTACATAGCTTGATGAAAACGCGACAAGAAATTTAAATATATAATTGTGTGTTTATTTGCTCTCTGGTAAACGAAGCACGGCGTAGAGTTCCCCAATTCACCTCGCAATGTTCATGAAATAGAACGGAAGGTGGTAGGTATTTTAAAACTGAGCTCCCTCCTGAAACTGAAACTATTTTTGTGAAACTATTTTTTTTAAATAAATTATCTTATCAACATCGTTGCGTGCAGTTAGAAGGCTTGTTGCATCATACGCAAAAAAATTTTTTTTCCAATTTTCTATTTCTTCATATTTTAATATATGTTAAAATAAGTATTGAAACATGAGTAAAACACATTTCTTTCACATAGAGAGGTAATGTCCTAGCATTATAACTTTTATGTTAGGACATTAAGCCATCCGCACTCTGTTTTCTCTTAAAAGAAAGGAAAAATAAATTAAATATAATGAATATCCCATTAGTAAGAATTGAACCTACTACTATTATGTACAGTCATAATCTAAGCGAGCTACGATAGTGTTACTAAACTGTTTTATAAAATACAAAAAAGAAGTTCACTTCGCTACAAAATATTTTAATTATCAATGTATTTAAATACATACGAGTATACCCACAGCGGCCATATTTCAATATTTTACTCTTATTGCACTTTATAATCGTTAAAATGTTTGTTGGAAAGAAAAAATGTTGATGAAACATTGTGGAGGTTCTGTATGCAAAATGTATATGGTGTTTTTTTATTTTAATTCAATGACATTTTGAACAATTTTAGAGACAAGTGGCGGAACTTAACACCGCACTTTGTCTTGTTTAGTAACAAGTCGGTTTGAGCGGTAAGTTCCATAAAAAAAAACATTTTAGAAGCACTAACCTCTGCGTAAAACACGGCGTCGTGTTCTGCCAATAGAGTATCTTAACACCTAGGTTCTTATTGCGTATCATGCTATGCGGAAAAAAACATGTAGCTGACAATATTTCTGTATTTCTAGGTAAAGAATGTTTTATGGCACATATTTTTACAGTTCAGCCACTCAAAACGCAATACCTCCAGAATTCCTTGGAAAGTGGGGAACCGAAGTGTCCTAGTGTTTTAACACTAGGTTCACAGGTTGCGTGCAGCGTGAACCTAAAAATACCATACATTAGTATTAGTCCCCAAAGATTAACCAAATATAAAATCAATGTAAAATACATAACTTATTAAATAATAAAAAATGATCGGGCTACGCCTGTTGCATGCACGGTTCCACGGATCTCCGCCGGGTCCCGACGCCCGACACGTTGGTATTCGACCTCATCCGGCGACGACCAATTTGAATATGCCATCCGCAAAATACTTACATTATATATTATAAATTTATTTTCAAATCATAAAGTCATACTTACATACATTTTTTAAGGTTCACGCTGTATCCCGCATATAGAACATTAAGCAAAGGAAACCTAGTCCAAAGACACTCCGTTTTCCAATATTCACTCAATTTTTAATAAATTGCATGTTGATTTTTGAGAAGCGATACTTAACGCCGTACTTTGTATTGGAGGAGATCGTGAAAAATTAAAATACTTAAACTTATACCCTCCAGTGGAAATAACACATTTATTATTGCGATATTATCAATTTTCCCGCCAAAACATATTGCCATAGATTAAGTACCATTATAAAAAAAATATATTTTTAACTAAGTTTTCATCTATAAAAAATAATTTCAAATTTCCATTTATTTAGAGATATGAAGCCGTTATCATACTCGACAATAAAATAAATGGGAATATTACATAAAACTATATTTCTAAAATATATCACATATTACTATGACAAACAAAAGAGCAATTTTCTATTCAGTTGTTGCTCAATAATATAATCTGTGTTACGAAATATTAAACGTTCGTTCGTATACGAGTGTTTGTCAATGTAACTTTTTAATAGTTCCAAATACCAACACCCACGGGCAGCCAGCCTAGATCCAGCCCACGCTGAATGACCTAGACTGACGAGTAACCTTTGATTTTACCTGTTTTAGACCAGTCTAATATTAACTTATAAATGTATGCTGCTATTGGTCCGATTTAATGTGGCTATTGGCTAATAGTTGAATATTTTCAACTTTAAATGTTGTAATTTCAATATAGGTTTTATATATGCTTCTTAAGATTTTATTTTATTATTAAACTTTTCTTGCGTGGTTGTGGTCAAATAAAGCTTCCATTTGAAACTCCAGCTTGCTCGTTTTTGCAACATTTTTCAACAACATATCATCTCTATTGTCTAATGCGATGCGACCTCTATTGTCAATCTATAGCGTAATGCTATAGCTTTCTCTACGAAATGGACTATCCAACACAAGTATAATACGACAGAAGATTTCAATTCGAACCAGTAGTTCCTGAGATTAGTACGGTCAATCAAACAAATTCTTAGAGATACTTTATGTGACGGTACATGTTATTTTAACACTTGAATTATTTCAGTATTAGAACGTGTTTGACACATGATGAATTAGTGTATCTACGCCTCAAGGGTAAATGCATTTTTAAAATATTTTTATTAATATAATATCCTCAGATAGAGCACGGCGTTAAGAGTCACAAAATTATACGAAATATCCGGTTTTCAGGAAGAAATTAGAGTACGTTCGTACGGACTAAAGTAAATGTATATAATAATAAGCCCAAAACATATAAATTAAAATAATGTATAGTTTAAAAAGTAATTTAAAATATAAGCTTTTCTACAAGAACCAAGACTCGTTTACTAGTAACCTCTGAAGAACTACACTATTAAGACCCTTCCTCAATTATCAGACCAGCTCGATGATACCATGTTATTGTAATGCAATCTATTCTATCAAGTTTCATGATGATACCATATTTATTGCTAAAAGGACAAATTCGGTGTTTTACATTTTATTACATAGTTACACGTCAACCTTATGAAAGCGTGCTAAAATATATCAAAATATTGTATATTGTATTATACATATCGCATTCTGCATAGGCAATGAGGAGTTAGTATCAAGTTACCTCCTTCCCCACTTTTCGCCCAATGTTATAGACATTGAACATTGAACCCACAAGCACCGCGTTCATAGAGGTGCCACTGTGCCACGACCGCCTCATTTTAATTCCATACTAATTCTAATCTACATGTTAATTCAATTGGCATAACGTGCAGATCTCGTGTTATTGAACAACTGCGTGACTGACGGAGCCTTGTTCCGTTGGCGCTCACGGAAAAAGTAAAAAAATACAAAATGGCGACTAGAAAATCGCTGACAGATAAGTAACGGATAAAAAAAGTTTTTTTTTTTAATTTAGTATTGTCAAAATGTAGGAAGTAAAACAATTTAATTCTATAAAATAAAAGAAAATAAATATTAATAAGGACTATATTGCGAGTGGACTTGATATAATTATTCAAATATACGGTACGGTACGGTAGTTTAAGCCTATTATCCATGGAGTTCTGGAGACATTGCGCGTTGACTGGCGGAACTCAACGCTGCAATAGAAAGTCAATTTATTTTACTAACGTGGGTCACATCTTGCAAGATCACACTTTCCAATGATCAATTGAGCTGAAATTCAGAATTAGGTGACCTTAATTTTTATTTAAGACAAAGAAATTATACATAATCAGTTTTGTTGTACATATGGGTCAAATGAAGTACCTTACTTAACCTATAGACTACATTGTACTAGAAAAAAAAAATCAAAAGCGAAATGGCTGCCATCACAAAATGAATATTGCAAAAGATTGCATGTAGGCTATTAAAAAATAGAGTTTTTTTTATTCTTACGTGCCACTTCTCCATGGCGTTACAGGGTGAGAAGCACAAATCAATGCTTGGAATGCTTGCAAATGAAGGTATCGTCGTGACGCAGGGCCACCAGCGTGCGGCTGTAAATGCAATAGGCGTTCGATTCCAACTCGAAGAAATGAAATATTTAACATATTCTCTTCCTCACTCTGGTAACGAGTCAAAGCGCGACGTTAAGTTCCGCTAATCAACACGCAATGACTCCGGAATTTAATGGAATGCGTAGTACGAAAGTGTTTTTGTATTAACCCTAGGTTTCCAGGTTCCCTCCGCCTAACTTGCTTTGTACGATATAAAAAAAAGTAAAGTTATTCTTAAGTTCATCTAATGACAGAAGTCTTGACATCATTGTATATTACGACATCGAGTAAAATCCAGTTAATTGCGTTAACAAGGACGGCAATTTATAATTAATAGACTAAACATGGCGTCGCAATTAATGGTAATAAGTTAATAATTAGCCTTTTTTAATATTGCTGTAGCAGATAATAAATATTTAATTATATTGTAATTATTATGACATATCGAGACAAGCGTGACCTAGCTGGAAAGTTTCAGCTGTCTCGTTGGTTGTATGTTTGATTTCTACTCAAGGAAATATCAAGAATTTTCATTTCTTCAGCCTAATTAAAGGAAAGTGCAGTACTGCCACGCCTAAAAGTTATTTCATTGCTTCGCCCTGGTGAAAAGATAAAACGCGGCGTTGAGCTCCGGCACTCAACACGCAACGCCTTCAAAATTGGGCGGAAAGTGGGAAACGGAAATGTCTTTATGAGAACAGAGTGTTAACACTGGGGTAGGTTCCCAGGTTTCCTCTGACGTTGTTGAAACAACAAGATAAACATTTTTTATGTTTATCTTGTCGCAAAAAGAAAAAAAATACACTCTTTTATTTTTAAGGGCGATTTCTAAATGAAATTTAAATCAAAATAATTGCTCTTTGAACAGGTACGTTTATAGTAATTAAAATTTCTTTAGAATATTTATTATTGCGCAAACTCTTCAGAATATTTGAGAAATTTAAATTATTTTCACAGCTTGCAATTATTGTACAGCTTTAGCTAGCTAATTAAAATAAAGAAAATACTTATATATAGATGTTATCTATATATCTGTAGATGGCAGATACCTATGTGAGAAAATATAATATTACTAAGGGCATTTATCAATATAATAGTACTTTAAACAATGATTTTTAAAGATTTTGTCTGTTTATTTGTTTGTCTAAGAGTTTGTGCACGCTACTCCTCAACGCAGAAACTATTGAACCGATTTAATTGCAGTTTTCACTATTATATTTTGACAAACTTCTCTTACCATTTATTGTTTGTTTTATTAAAAACGGTTCATAATAAAAATTGTTAGAGAAATTACAATTGTCATTTCTAGCAGGCTAAGCCGCGATCGGGTCGCTAGTCTAAAATAAAACTTGAGACAAAAATGGAATCTTTATTTCTGACAAAAAAATTATGAATGTTGGGTTTTGAAATGGTTTTCTTTGTGTGATATACCTATAAATATAATAATTAAAGAAAAAAATATAGAAAAAAAAAATAGAATTACTATTTTTTAAACAATTAAAAAAATAATCAGCTTTAAAATGTATGCCGCACACAGTAACTCTACTGGCAGTGAACCTAGTGTTGGGACATTCCGTTCCTCAATTTCCGCCGAATTCTGGAAGCATTGCGTGTTGAGTGGACGAACTGAACGCCGCGCTTTGCCTCGACACTAGAGCGACGAAATGGAAATATAAATTTAAATAAATATTTAATTTCCTCGAGTGGATATCGAACCCAGAACCAGTCGCATCACACTTTATGGCTTTTCACCACGACTTGTCGCAGAATAAATAATTGACTTTTTTAAAAATAGTAAATAGTTTTACAAATAGTAAATATAAAAAACCCACAAGGTATACAATATACTATGCATAATAAACTACTAGGTATAAGCAAGTAAAATATTTTTTTTCTTCAGAGGAAAAGTAATAAGACATTCCGTTTCCCATTTTTCGAAACATTGCGCGTTGAGTGGTGAAACTCAACTCCACGCTTTGTTTTGTTTCCAAAGCGAGTACGATAACAATTCTACCCCTGAGTGGGATCGAACCCACAATTGTCATGTTTACAGTTTTACTGAGCCAAGACGGCCTCAAATACACACAATAAATAAAACAGTTGTATTTCCACATCAGTGATGTATCTAAACTACATATCGATTACGCATAGTTGTACATAAAATATATAATTTCGCTACAAATATAACATACATGTACATATACATATAAATATGGCAAATTATATGTATACTCTGTGCGGGTCGGTGTTGCCATATTATTTGCATTTCACATTTGTTGAGTGTCGCGCGCGCTGACCTTGAACAATGACATTTCGGAGAAGGGAGATGGAGTTCCTTAGATATACAATAAAAACCGAAATTGCTTTATAGCTTTTACAATAAAAATGTTACTTGTATAATAAAAATTATAAATATCATAAAAAAATATAAATCGCTATCATTACAGTTTTTTTTGATATTGTTACTTTTATGATATTGTTAATGTTATATATAAAAGAAAGACTTAAAATGTTATAATTCTAAACTTGTACTTATAAGAACACGAATCGTAAATATTCATATTTGTAGGGATTTTTAATTGATTTAAGCAAGTCACTGACTGAAAAATGCAATTCAAAAAAAAAATTCTATGCCTTGATTAGAATAACAATTATGATCTTATTTTAAAACAAAGTTTCATAATAAAACCTTGAAAGTTGTATCATGATCGCTAGTTTTCGAATAAATTAAACTAAGTGCAAGTAAGAAGTCTATAAATCATCTTTTTTTTTACATAGCGTTATAGCAATTATTATAAAAAAATATGAGATATATGAGTAATCCTTAAAAAAATACTATCTATTTCAACAACTTATAAAATTTATTCAATCTATGTATATATTGATAATGAAAAAAGAATATAAAATGATAAACATCAAAATACGGAACCTCCGCAGAGGTACACCTCACTAAGCATTCCATACGCTCTGAGATCGCTAATTTTTTTTCTTTTAATATTATTTTTAAATCCGGCAACGGCTCTCTAACGTCGCATCGCGATACGCGGCGCCATCGCACAATTAACATTATTCAACCAGTTTTATAATTTTAATCAATTCACAGTGATTTGGAGGACGTATTGGTTTGAAAAATCTCCTACGTAGCTAAAACTCAGTTATGATTGTGATACTGTGTGTACGCCACGTGTGTTGCTGATTTTATATTATGTTCTTTTTTTTTCAAATTGTGCATCCGAACTGAGGTACGATTTTTCGATTTTATCTGTATTTTATTCCCGCCATTTTTTCTTTCAATTTTATGTCTATTTTTTAATTCTATATAAATATTCTTTTATGTTTTCTTGTTATTATGTTATATTAATATTTACGTAGATTTTTATATTTGTGTAAATCAAATGCGTGACGTGAAATATGAATTGTTAAGTTCCTTCACATTAACATGCTAAATGAAATATAATATTATACCTAAATAATTTGTTGGTTTTTCGATTTTATCTAGTTTTGCGTAGTTTATAAGTGATAATCACTAAATACATTTATAGTTATTATATATCGGAACTAATTCAATGTTAAAGTTAAAAAAATCAACGCTAAAGAATCCTGTACCAAGCAACTTATGTTCAAGTAAAGTTCCAAATAAATATTTTTAAGTAAAAGTAATGAAATATTCATATAAATATTATTCACCTTTCGATCTATTGCATAATATTTCAGATATCATTAATTATAATATAGGTACCTACTCGAACTTCAATGAGCAAATAACTATATAGATATAAATTAATTCTGTCGTGGCGCAGAGGCCAGACCAGCGTGTGGGAATCGAACCCACAAGTGTGCGACTGTAAACGCGACGGTTGTGGGTTCAGTTCCTCACGATACAAAGCCCGACGTTGATTCCCGCCACTAAACACACTGCCTCGTGAATTCGGCGAAAATCAGGCAACGGAATTGGCTTAAAAAGAACGGAGTGTCTTAACACTTACCCCGTAATATAATATAAATATTCCTTCCTATTACTATAATACAGAATATTAATGAATAAAAACTGTAAAATTGTACAAAATGTCGGTATTAGTATTAACTAGACTTAAACGGGTTGCATATACTTTAGACCAGTTATTCAACTTTGCGCAGCTAGAATAGTTTCTCGCATGCAGTTATTTAAAATATAGTGGTTCTTTTTTATTGTGAAATATATTTACCGACGTAGTGCAGAGGCAAAGCGTTAAACGTGACGGTTGTGGGTTCTATTTCCACACGAAAGAATGATTTGGTTTCATTTCTTAACTGTGGTAAAAAAGATAAAAAGCGGCGGTGAGTTGCGGTGCTAGAGGAATTAAGTGGCACAATAAGGAAAATCTTTAGTAAAAAAAATAATAATTTCTCTATTTAACCCTTTCAGGACCATAACGTTTTGAGAGTTGTTGCCATCACTTTAACTGTTTAATATAATTTATTGTGGATCTAAAAAACATATTTTTAAAGAAAAATATTAAAGTTAGTTTTAGTTTTTGTGCTTTTTTATGGGACACGGCTGTCCCTATGGTCGTAAGAGGTAACTTACTATCATAAAAATCATCTTTATAATTATATTATTTAAAAATGAAGTAGGAGTTTTAATAAAACAAATCGCTATAATTATTACACATATTTATATTTTTTAACGAAATAATATACTACTTTATCTAAATACTCAAATAGTAAAATTATACTGGCTATGGAAGTCAGCGAAACAATTTCTTTCATTTGTATAGTAGAGATGAACTTTACAGATCAAGACAATCAATCAAACAATCATTTGTACGGTTTTCCTTCTTATTCTTAGCACAATTTACGCATCTCTTGCGGACACTGGCTTTATCCATTGCTTGTAACGGTAACTTGCTTTGTAGATTTTCGTATGGCACTCACTTTTGAAATAAGAACATAGACATGTTCTTAGATAGAGACAGAGGTGTCTAGTAGTAAAGCCTGAATAAACTCAAAGCTACGACTCGCCTAAAGCTTTTGCCTTGCAGGCTGGTAAAAAGACTTCTTTCCATTTTTTTTCATTGTAAATCTTTGTATACCAATATATGTATACGAGTTATTGGTAGCCATATCAAACAAATCAAAGAATAATTGTAGATAATGCTTGTTTTTAGATTTCCGATTTAGTTCTTAGCACATTATGTTGCTTCATAAGGTCAATTTCATGCATATTTTTAATGTGATAAAATATTACTATAACGTGATATACTATTCTTGGACATTACACATAATTTTTCTCCGTTGACAACAGTTTTACGTCGTTTTACAACGTATGTTTCTACAGGCGATATTTTGTTCTATTATATATCTTTATTTAGTTCTATTATCTGAACTAACTCTATGATTTGAACTAAAGTATTTTTTTGTAGAAACAAATATATCCATAGTACCTTTTTGAATTGATGTTCCACATTAGGAAAAACATTTGGAATGTATGTTCTCCGACTGCACGTAATCAGATCGACTGTTGCATTGTGGTACTATGGTAGGATTTACTGCAGAAGTTAAAAGTTCAGATGATTTTCTTTTTATTTCTAGATGTTGCAATGCTGTGTCATCAATATCTACATCATATGCGCTTTGGTTATCATGCTGTGTCAATAGTTTTTGATCTTCTTCGTCGAGCAGTGAATTGTAGTCATAGTAATTATTAAATCTCATTAAAATATTTCGAATTTCATCTTCCTTGAGTTCAAAAATTGCACGTGCCTTTCAAAATATAATATAAAAAAAATAAAAAAAAATAATTGAGGGTAATAATGAATTTCTTTTGCAACAAAATTTATGTGCAAAATAGCTCCTTCATAGACCATAGGGACAATGTTGTCCCTTTTGGTTTACGACGACTTGTACAAGTACAAAGCATAAAAAAATTAGTTTAAGTGTACAAACTTAATAAATACTTACCACTGAATCAATATTATAGGAAATTAAACCTTAAACCTCACTTTTACTCCTAGAAATCCTTTACTAAAGTATTGGAATTCCGCGCGGAGCAAACAGCCACTTTTCAATGATTATAAGTAAAACTATGATGGTTGGATAGCTAGTTAAATATAATCAAATAATAAAAAGGTACTTCTAGAAACTAATTGACACAAAAAAAAGCATATCTGTTCCTTTTTTCCTAACTACCTTCAATTTTATCATCTGGGACAAATGTGTCCCCGTAGTCGTGAAAGGGTTAAAGTAATAATTTGTAGAACAGTTGGATTAGGATATCAGTTTTTCCCTTTTATATACTAATATAGAGTCTTTGAGAGAAAAACGACCTAGCTGTCCATACCCATATTATCGCCGAAGGATAAACATGTAGCTATCTCTTAATATTTCAAACTGTTTTAAAAAATATTAAAACAGCTATAAATATATGTATTTGTAAAAAAATATATGAATATCGACGGAATGGTTATGGGTTTTTGTTTTTCTCAACTCAGGGAAGTTACACCACTAAGCATGCAAATTCACTAACATGGACAGGAAACCTTATCTTGAAACAAATCTTTAGGTACATATACCTTTTTTGAAATAGTGGCAAAATTATGTAGTGTATTCTATTTTAATCTCTCATTTGTAGTCAAAAATATGTTAAGAATTATTATAATAGTTTTTATATCTATTAGATTTTTTCTATATGATTATAATAGTTTCACGCTGTATCCCGCACATAGCAGGGTAAGCAGAGGGCATATGAGAATCTAGTGTCAAGACACTCCGTTCTGTTCATTCTACCGAATTGTAAAGGCGTGGCGGAAAAATAAATTAATATAAACCATTCCCCCGAGTAGGACCGCCAGTCAAGCTCTCGACGGTAGAACGATCGTCGCATTTACAGTTCATTTTGACGTCATATTTTTTTAACATCTGTCAATAATAAATAAATTACGATTATTATTAAAAATTAGGCCTAATTAAAAAAAAGGTTAGACAAAACTATTTTTCAAAAATATAAAGCCGTAAGCAGTCAAGAACTTTGCGATTTTTAAGGACTTAAGCCTACTCTAAATTATTTTACATGACGTACTAACACATATATATGTTGTTAAAAAAATATTTTCTCATTCAAATGTCAACGATTAATTATTTAATCGATTACAGTAATGCATCAAATCGATATTGCTAGAAACGCCACGTCACGTCACTTCTTTAGTAGTTATGTAAAATTCCGGTTTTTCCATGTTCTATAATATTGTATGGGTTTAATAGGTATTGCTTACGTATTTTTGTTGGCATTTTTACTTTTTGTTTATTATATTCTTCTTTGTATTTATGTATATCTAGCCGATATTTTGTGCTTGGTGAAATTTAGTAAATTTATCTAAATAGGTAAAATTGTACTAAGTTAAATTTTAAATATTGTACTAAGAAAAACAATAATTAGACCGTTGTGTCGGCACAGCGTTTGACTGGTTATGGGCTCGATTCATATTTGGAGAAACATTTTTTTTTCATTTTTTTCGCTCAACTCTCACAACAATATCTCGATAATTGGATGGTAAGTGGGGAATAGTGTCTTAATATCAGGTTCCCTCTGCCTACCCTACTATGCGGAAAAAAGTGTGAAGTTGTAAAAAAAGTAGGTAACCTCCAAGACAAAGTCTAGAGACGATAATAATTATCAAACGTAAATCAATAATGTCGTTGTATATATAAAAGTATTTTATATATATACAACATTTATTAGCTTCACGCTGTATTCCACCTATATTACGCTATGCATAAAGAACCTTGAAACTCAGTGTTAAGACACACTTCATTCTCCATTTTCCTCCAAATTTTTGAGGTATTGAGTATTGAGTGGTGGAACTCAACGCCGCATTTTGCCTTGATAGTAAAACGAGGAATTAAAAATTTAAATCCAGCTCTCCGAGACGTTATTATATATTTCTATACCTTACTACTAGTCCTAATTTAGTATCAATTAAATATTAGATGTCCTATTGGTTTAGTTGATTTCATTAAAATTATGATAGATAAAAATCTTTACACAGTTCTTTTATAAAATAAAAAGAAGAAGTTTATACACTAATCTTTCAAAGCTACGAATAGTGATGGGGGCTCCAATATTACAGTTATATATACATAAAAGATATATAAAAATAAATGTCATTGGTGGCATTAATAACTTAATAGTATCAAAAACGATTATTTTTAACTTTTTGATCTGTTTGTCTATGCGTTTGTTCACGCTAATCTAAGATAACCAATTTAATTGCAGTTTTCCCCAATTTGTCAAGCTTCCCTTAACATTCAGTATTTGTTTAATTTCAATCGGTTTGTAAATAAAAAAGTTATACTATTTTTAAGAACGTTGTTCGTCAAAATTGCTATAAATAACTGTTTTATTGCATTTGTTGAAACTTTACTTTGCAATATAGATAAATTGTTTGTAATTGTTTATAAAATGGTATTAATATTACAAAAAAAGGAATGCAGAATAGTAAATAAATATGAATGTAGTTTAAGCGGACGAAGCCGCCGGCGAGTTGCTAGTATTCGAATGAAGCCGAGAATATAAAAATTGACGCAAACGTCTCATTGGTCCGTACACTAGTCACAGTCCAAGATAGAACGTTGGAGCAAAATAACATATTATGTAAATATTACTAGAAACCTTGAGACAAGTTGCCAAGTTACGTAATTAACATAGCGTATCTCATTAACTCCGCTTGGACTATAAATTATTATAAAAAAAACTATAAACCGAGGGTGATACTAGCAGGAAGCAAAGTACATTATTTTAAAGGTTATATTAATAAACTTTAAATAAGCTAACATTAATTTTGAATACAAGTGTTACTGCTCTCTTAGAAATCGCCTTCGGTTATAGTGACCAGGCACTATTTTATTTTTGCCCAAAAAAGCAAATAATTGATTTGTAACATTGTTCTACGTATTTTGACTAAATTTTAGTCATTGTTGATACAGATTAGATTTCTTTTTGATATTTCAAATTCGAAAAAGTGTTTTATTAATATAAATTATATTATTAAAATTAAAGGAACGATAACAGAAACAAAATCTATATAATTAGCATATATGTATAGCCTACCTAGACTTTATTTCTAGAACGTATTTCGAAGGTGGTTTGTAGAATCATTTTCAATTTGATGTTGGAAGACAGGAGCTGAAATAGTGCAGGTGAGTGCTAATTTCCATTTCAAGGGGGCCCAACTCTTAAGCCTACGTCTAGGTCACAAGTCCCAGGCACTATTTCGGGCTCCTCTTCCTGAAACACGATGGCCTCCAGCACGTCGATTCCATAGAATGCTAGGTAGTTTCTGCTCTCTATCTGTACTTTATTTATATTTCTTATAATTTTCCTTCATCAATGAAGAAAATATAAGAAGAGGATGAGGAGATATTTAGCTCATTGATCGATAAGGTCTTCCTTAAAAGTCTATTCTCCAATAAAATGATTTATTTGAATTTTAATTGACATTAATAATAATTACGATTAGTATTTCATTTATTAGTATTTAAATTCTAGAATTAGTTTAACTTCGTCTGAAAATGTCTCATGGACAACTGAAATTATTTAGTACATTTAGCTATTATACAGTTTCACGCTGTATTCTGCACACAGCAGGGTAGGCAAGAGGGAACATAGTATTAAGACACTCCGTTCCCCACTTTCTTCCGAATTCTGGAGGCATTGCGTGTTGAGTGGCAGAACTCAACGCCGCCGCGCGCTTTGCCTACCCTGCTGTGTGCGGGATACAGCGTGAACCTTTACAATAAAAGATGACTTTTAAAGCTAACGTCCATAAAGTACAACATTTTTATACTAAATAAATTTTATTTAAATTTTTAAATTTTGACCTCTACAATCTGACTGCAATGTATGACAAAGTGTAAAATTGACTAGATGCTACTTATCTTAAATTCTTTAGTTTTCTTTAAATATTCTCTAAATCATTTTCTTCATAAAAAGAAGAAAATTTGCATTTTAATTCAGACTTAGTCATTATATAGATTTTTATTTTTAAGTATTTTTTTGATAGATCAAAAATGTGGGAGTTACTTAAAACAAAAAAGGTTGTTTTAAAAATTGAGTCAGCCAGATGAGTCATAACACTTTTAAATATTAACTTATTAGTCATTTTATGAAAGTATTTAGATGAGATCACGATTTATAGCTTAGATACTATGAGATGTGCAGGTAAAGATTGAAAACATACATACATACATCGCCCTCGTGGCGGCGCGGCACAACGTAAACGCGAAGATTGTGGATTGCATTCCCGCCCAGAATATTGTATTTTAATTTTTTTTCTTACTTTGGTAACAAGACATAGCGTGATGTTGATTTCCACCACACCAAAGAATATTTGTTCTAAGAATCAATATATATTTTTTTATATTTTTTGTAAGGCTATGCAGTGTAACATACCATATTAGGTAAACTTTTGATTAATTTCTTTAAAATTGCCTTAATTAGTTGCTACCTAACTGTTTATTGCAACTATTTTTATTTTTTAAGATAGGTTTGTATGTCGAAAGCCATTCTCATGTAGTAGTATCCAACCCATTTTGATGTAGTCTCGATAATATAAATATAAATATTGGGTATTGGGTACCATCATAAAATTTCAATAACATTTTATAATTAAATACAAATTTTGCCTTTTAAATAATAAAGGTTGTATACTAGTGAGATAGATTATGTTGAAACGTTGATCTTTCTAATATTGCTGAACCCATTTCGATTAAAACGTGAAGTTTTAATAAAATTAAGGATACAATAAATTAGAAAGAATTTTATTTATTACTGTTACGATATTTTTCAGATATGAAAACATTTCTAAGCTCCTGACTGTGACTAACAGACGCACAAAAATGACTAAACGGCGTAGAATGAAATTTTATATTACTATGAAGATTTAACAAAATTCTTGTGGCGTAAAAACGGAATTTCAAGTTTTATAATTTACGAAAATTCAGTTTTCAACGGCCACTAGTACTATGTACAGACGAATCGAATTAATGATATCTGATTCAACTAGCTTGAAGTGAAACTTATTTAATATTTTATCACTACTAATAAATAAAGATTTTTAGTAGTGATAAAATATTAAATAAGTTTCAAATTAAATGTTCAATAGTAATTTCAATATATTAGTATTTTAATAATAATAAACGCCATAAGCTATCTCGTATATGACATAAATAAAAATTCCAACTTAACAAAGATTCTTGAAGTTTGAGTTTTGCCCAAAAAAAAAACGAATGGAAAAAACACGACATCCTTGACTCCATTGCCTTAATAGACGACCAGTTTTGGGAGACCTTTCAAAACTAAGTTTTTGTTATAAAATCAAGTTTTACATGTATCGGTCGATGAATATGTTAATTCTAAACTAATGTATTCAGTTTTACATTTTAAAATGTTATTTATAAGTTATGTGCCAAAATTTTAAAGTCCTTTTTTATAATGACAAGGAAACATGAGACTCGTATTTTAGTAAATATTATTTAGATATTTTTTATTTCGATTTAAATTTAAAATTCTCAAACATTGGGTACATTGGACTTCGTGTGGTAGCACCTTAGGTCCCTATTGTCTACTCTGCTACATGCTGAATAAAGCATAAAGCTTAAAAAATACTACTACCTATTATATCTTATTATAAATGTGAAAGTTTGTGAGGATGGATGTCTTTCCCCGTTTTATACTAAAATAGATTTACATGAAACCTTACAATAATATAGCTTACATCAAAATAATAAAAGGCTACAAAGGTTACAAACTTGACTATAATACAACAAGAAGTTTAAGCAGGCGAAGCCGCGCGTGGGTAGCTAATATTTTATATATTTTGTAGATCCATATTCCATACATACCTAATGTCATTACACTACATGACTTTGAGGACT
>JAATLQ010037446.1:0-12371 GCA_013421005.1 Heliconius erato x Heliconius himera
CAGAGCGAAGAAATGGAAATATAAATTTAAGTAAATATTTCATCTCGATTTCGAGTGGGGATCGAATCCACAACCAGTCGGTTTTGCAGTCACACCACGTGCCGCTGCGCCACGACCGGCCGGTTGAATTAATTACGACTTAAACTTAACTGTTATGATTTATGAAGGTAATCTCCACTAACAATTCAATTTTGTTTACTTTATTGTATAACATATTATATAATAGTGCTTCAAAAATATATTATTTAATAAACAATCATATAACCCAGACGTTTCGAACGTCATTCTTTAGCCAGGGTCATACCAGCGCGATTGCTGTATTATATTCGCTGGCAAGCTAATGCCTTGAGTATGAACTCAAGTCAAATGACGACAACTTTTTTTTTAATGAACCGATTTTGATGAACCAAACTTTAGAACCTAAGTTGAATTAAAACAAAGCAATTGGTGAAATTTTCAAGTAAATCGGTTCAGTAGTTTCAGAGAAAAATGCGGACAACAATATGTCGACAGACAGACAGACAGACAGACAGACAAGAAATTCAAAAAAAATCTTTTTGCTTTCTATTAGTCTTTTTAAGTGTCCCTCTATCCATTTCAGTCAAAATTACTAAATGTACAGACAAAATATTTTTACTGTCTTATTATATATAGAGATTACTAAGTCATTCTGTTACAATTTTTTGAATATTTCTAAAGAACATTGCTGAAAATATTTATATAAGTGTGGGAATTAAATCTTAAGTCATCACATATTTATTTGTATAGTCAACAATTAAAAGGATTTTTTAATCAATTTTACATGAATATTTTTTTTCAAATTTATTGAGGAATATTTTACGAACAAAATTGGATTGTACTAGTCTTTTAATCTATAGCTGCCAATCAGAAATAGATTATAAAGATATCATTCTTTCATAGAGGCTACCGGAGCGCAGCGGCTACTTAAGGAAATTAATTTTCAGTTGCTCGTTCTAGTAACAAGACAAAGCGCGGCGTAGAGTTTCATCATTCAGGTCAATGAGCATGTGTAAGTTGGGTGGGATGTGGGAGCTGGAGTATCTTAACAATAACTTCCCATTGCCCACTCTAATATATGTATAAACTTTGCCTCGGGCCGATTATTATATCTACTTTTTAGAGGATGATTTTTAAAGCTTCACATTTTTTTCCCATAGGGCACCACAGCGCTAAGACATAGGCATGGTACGCAGCCAGTAAGTTATATACGTAAGTATAAAATAGAGAAACGTGTCACTAAAATCACTCTATCTCTCTCAATTTCAAATAATATCTATATAAGTGATATTTTACTTTGTATAGTACCACATTATTTACTTTTAATCTTCCAAATGGATCCAATTCGTCAGATAAGCGGTCTCGCCTCTATTTGCGATGCTTTTCCTTATTGCTACTGCAAATATATTGCACGAATACTTTTATATTAAACTAATTATATTGAAGTTTAAAATATTTTAAAGTATTTCCTTTTGAAACTTTCTTATTTTTTCTTTTTTGATAAAAATTACAAGACGATTTTATTTAAATGGATATAAAAAAGTATCAACGTGTTCGGTAGTTAAAAAGTCTGAATGTGAATTCTCTCAATTGATTCAGTTCTCATTTGATAGAATTCACTTATTGTAACGCATTGTGTTTCATGAAATATAAAAAAAAACAGTCTAATGTTACTAAATGACATTGTTTGCATTACAATACAAACGATGATATCTTCTTTTTTGGTTTTAAAAAAAATAACAACCTTTTTAACCATGACTTCTTTGACGGAGAGCTTGTTTGGTTGTAAACGCTAATCTGAGGAACATTGGGTTGAGTTATAAAGATATTATTCTATTTGTCCATTTACCAATGAATCTGCTTTGCATATAACATCACGTTAACCGTTTTAATGTGGTCCACTGTACCTGCACTTGTGGGAATTAAAGTTAATGTAGAGTTTGGAAATTTAATTGTAAATAATTGAAATAGCAATTTATAGGTCTAGAAGTATTATGTTATCGTTTTTCATATACTCTTATGACCATAATTATTTTAATAGTAAATATTATTTTAAATGAAACTATTTTAACCGGATTAATCGCGTATATTTAGTATTTTTATACATTTTTGGAAACCCGACGTTTCGAACACTTTGCAGTAGTCCGTGGTCACGGGTAGACTGAGGTGGCATTCATCTGTCAGTTGATATAATTATTATATCAAACTTAATTAACTTAAAATCTACCTTGGTAGTTACGCGATTAATCCGGTTAAAATAGTTTCATTTAAAATGTGTAATAATCGTGAAAATCAAAGAACTTATTAATAAATATTATATTTATATATAATTATTAAATAATAAATTTAATAACAATTAAATATAATATATAATTTGAGGCTAGTTGTGGCGCAGTCTATTTTACAGTCGCACAAAGTGTGACTGTAAAATAGACTGGTTATGGGTTCAATCCCCACTCGAGGAAATAAAATATTTATTTACAGTTTATTTTCATTTCTTCGCTCTGGTGTCGAGACAAAGCGCGGCGTTAGGTTCCGCCACTCAACTCAGTGAAGAACGGAATGTCTTAGCACTAACTGCCCTCTCCCTTGATACAGCGTAAAGCTGATTTCAATATAATAAAAGTTCTATAGTAATCTATTACACTCATAGTAAAAGACAATCTCTTTAAGTAAGTACAAACTCGAAGCAAGTATTATATATTGGAACCATTCAATAGTAATATAATAGATAGCTTCTTACCTTTCCTCGCAAAACATTAAGTTAGAACTTACACTTACAAATGGTAGAAATCCGTCATGCCATCGACACCGTATATGAGATTTATTGCTCGATTACGTGGTTGTTTGTAAAAGTGTAGTGTCGTATTTTTTATACAGATGTTTTTTTTTCTATCTTTTTTTTCTAGCTCTAGCACACGGTAGGGTAGGCAAAGGGAACATGAGAACCTAGTGCTAAGATACTCCATTTCCATTAAGACATTTCTTTTCCTTACTTTCTGCCGAATTCTAGGAGTATTTCGTGTTGCGTGGCGAAACTTAACGCTGCGAGTTGTCTCGTTTCCAGAGCGATGATCCGAACATATTAAATACTTCCTCGAGTGATAATTGAACCTAAAACTTGTCACGTTTACAGTCGCACGCTTGTGCTCCTGCGCCATGACTGGCTCCAGTGTTTTTTTTAATTGTTTTGTATAGCTTTACGCGTTATCTGTACATAATAGCAAAGAAAAAAGCTTAGTGTTAAGACACTATCTTGTAGAGTAGTCAGAGAAATTCTAGCACAGCGTTAGTTTCGGCCACTTAACAATCAATGTCTCGAAAGCTGGACGGAAAGTGTTCTACTGAGTATCTTATTAATAGATTTACATTTATATTACCCTCTATACTGATAAATACTATAAGTATATAAATTTTGTAACTTATTTTACTTTTATAAGCTAAAATTGTTATTTCAATTATTTATAATTAAATTTCCAAACTCTACATTTACTTTAATTCTTACACAGCAGGCTATACGGGAAGAAACGTGAAGCTGCTATCTATAGGACAGTATTACAAATGTATATATATTATTATAAATTCAAATTCTAAGAAACCAAGTTAAACTATGTTAATTGATTAATTGTTGAACTTCGGTTTACGGTTCCAATTAGCTTACATAAACTATTGAATCGCTCTATCCTGTTTATTTTGGATTTTATGGCACAAGTAGGCAGCATCTGACTGAAAACGTAATGATTGCGGATTCAAATCCGATAGAATTTGTTTTTTGCTTTACCTAGACACCTAATCTATATATATAAAAGGACTTGTGCTGACTGACTGAGGTAAGACGCACGCAGAGCCGTAACCGCTGATGGAAGAAACGTGAAATTTGGGCAGATGTTTATTTTCATATTCTGGACATCCACTAAGAAGGGAATTTGAAAAATTTTAACCCTAAAGAGATGAAATAGGGGTTGAAAGTTTGTATGGAAAAAAGTTTTAATCTGTACCGATTTTTATAAAATTTGAAATTCAGACTCTTAAAAATATTTCATTGAACACGTGTTTCATGGTTTTTAAGAATTCACCCCCTAAGGGTTCAAATAAGGGGTTGAAAGTTCATATGGAAAAATCTTTAAAACGCCACCGATTTTTATAAAAATTTAAATTCAGACTGTTAAAAGTATTTTATTGAACACGTGTTTTGTGGTTTTTTTAGAATTCACTCCTAATAAGCGGGCGAAGCCGCGCGCGCCCTCTAGTGTTAAGATACTCCGTTCACATGACGACACTTCCATTTCACGTTTTCCGTTAAGTTATTGCGTGTTGAGTGGTGAAACTCAACGCCGCACTTTTCCTTGTTACCAGAGCGATAAAAATGAAAAAATGAAATATTTCATTTCTTCCGAATGGGAATCGAATCCTAAACTGTCGCGTTTATAGTCGCACACTTGTGCATATGCGTCACGACTGGTCTGTTATAAAATATAAGGTATTCAATTTGGGCAAGGGATATAATGGGGTGTTCTTATCAAAGGAAACCATAGAGAGAATTTTAGCTATTCCCGGGGACAAAACTTACACGACCAAGTTCCACTCAAAGTAAGTTACACCAAATATAATAATAGCACATGTTAGGCGAACCAACAAATCAGACACAAAATCCAACTTTTACAATAAATTTATTTATACTTGTTATATACACATATACTCTCGTAGTCACAATATTGAAATATGAATTATAATGACAAGTTGTCTTGACAATATCTTAGAACGTAATGAACATGAGTGCCGTGTCGTTTGTGCTTATATTGGAAATCCACCGGAAAAGACGCAGCACACTACCGCCACTTAATACAATCGATAATGGAAACAATATCAAATGATGTACTTGTAATTACAGTGACACCTATTACTACATTATAAGAAACTTATGCTAACACACATCAATATCTTATTGACTGGAAACATCCTTTATGTGTAAAGTTATAGATGTTGTTAATGTACCCCTTTTTGTTATGTATATCGGTGTAAGTGGTTTTATATAAGAAGAAATATTATTAAAGATTTTAATGTTGCAGTTTCACGCTTTATCACATACAAGAGTAGGCAGAGGGAACCTAGAGTTAAATTAGTGACTGAGTATTGAGTGGTGAAACTCAACGTCACGTATTGCTTTGTTGTTAGCAAGGAACAGAAAATATTTTTTTAGCTGCAATTTGTATCCTGTACGTACCAGGATAGGCAGAGAGAACCTGAAAACCTAGTGTTAAGACACTCTGTTCCCATTAAGACTCTTCTGATGTCCACTTTCCGCAGAATGAGGTTGAGTAGCAAAAAGTCAATATTGCGCTAGCACCAAGCTACAGCTAGGAAATTAATACATTAAATATTTGATTACCCCATAATGGAAATCGAACGCACAACCGTTGTGTTTTAGTTGAGAAGAAATATAGGGAAGCACTATGAAAGGATTCACAAGAAATTCCCACAGCAACAGACAAGAAGGAGTATTTTAATTTTAAACTTTTTGCACGAACAAAGCAGCGGGCTACAATTCATATAGTATACTTTTCAAGGTAATTAAGCGACAACGTGCTCCGTTCAGATAAAACGACGTAAATCGGACGTGGGTAATGCGGCGCTTTTGTTACGCTTTAAGCGATGCAGATGGTGATTTACGATAAGCACTTATAAATGACTTTTGAGTTTTATTTTTTTTGTGTATTTTTTTAAAATTTTGTGTTTTTCTTTTTTTTATGTAGTTTACAGGTGACATTCTGATTTCAATTCCCACTCGGGGAAATTATCATTTCCTCGCTCTCAATTATAAGACATAGCGCGGCGCTAAGTCCCACTCAACACCCAACATCTCGAAAATTGGAGCGTAAAGAAAGAAACAGAGTGTCTTAACACTGTTGCCTATCCTGCTAACGCTAGAGTGTTTAGTAGCGAAAACGTGTAAAAATAGAACGTAGCGAAATTTGAACCCTCGCCTCTTAGAACCGTTCGTCCGGTTTCCAAGAGGCATAAGGTTCAAATGCCGCCACGTTTAAATTTGTATACGATTTCTAAAAAAAATATTTTAAAAATAATCATTCCCCCAACTGGGAAACAAATCCACAGCCATCGTGTTCACCACCCGATAGAAACCTGCACTGTAATGGCTTCGATGTATTGATAGTTCCCCGTATATTTGTCTTCGTGTATCTGCACTTTCATGATCAAAGTGAACCAAATGTAGTATCCATTTTCATTCCGAAACTAAACAAAGGATCAAATGAAGCATATTTGTGGAGTGCTATAGTTGTATCGGTCAATAGAAACAGCATCGAATCCATTATTATATATAGAATACGGTGTATATTTTATGAATTCTTTTAATAATATAATATTTTATATTAAATCCATAGAGGCCAGCCGTGGCGCAGCGGCACGAGGTGTGACTGTAAAACCGACTGGTTGTGGGTGCGATTCCCAATCGAGGAGATGAAATATTTACTTAAATTTATATTTCCATTTCTTCGCTCTGGTGTCGAGGTTAAGCGCGGCGTTGAGTTCTGCCACTCAACAGGCAGGGAGTGTCTTAACACTAGGTTCCTCTGCCTACCCTGCTGTGTGCGGGATACAGCGTGAAGCCGATTTATTTTTATTTTATTTATATTAAATCTATCGTGGTTTAGCGGTACATTGTCTGATGGTAAACGTGACGTTTGTGGGTTCATTTCATACTTTGGAGAATGAATTTCTTCTATATACTCTGCTATGTGAGGAAAGGTGTTTGTGAATTGTGGTTTCAAATTTCTATTTTTACAGTATTTTACAGCAGTTTTGTAGTAATTAGTTTAATTCAATAATTTTGATGATGAGGCCAGTCGTTGCGCAGGAGCACAAAGAGCGACTGTAAAACCGACTGGTTGTGGGTTCGATTCCTACTGGAGATGAAATATTTACTTATATTTATATTTCCATTTCTTCGGTTGTGCCACTCAACACGCAATGTCTCCAGAATTCGGCAGAAAGTGAGGAACGAAGTGTCTTAACACTTGGTTCCCTCTGCCTACCCTGCTATGAGCGGGATACAGCGTGAAGCTAACAAAAAAAAATGATTTAAATTTTTTTTTTATTTTTTATGTTTTTTATAAGTTCACGCGTAAAAAGTGTAACCCGCATAAGGAGGATTGGGCAGAGAGAACGTAGAGTTAAGAGACACGCATATCCGTTATTCAATACGCGTTAAGTAGCGGAACACAACACTGTGATGACGCACCCCAATAAAAGTTCTATTGAATTAATTTTGAGCTATAAAATTAAACTGTAAACATACTTCAAAATTATATTTTAAATTTTACTTACATTATTGTATTCTTGAGTATTCATTAAGTATTAGATAGTAAGAAATTAAGAAAGTGAAAATCTTTATCTAAGAAAATCTTTATCAAAAGGCATATCCATTATTGGTTCTTAGAAAATTCTGCGGCACCAAAGGCAATTTTATTCCAATATCAAAGTTTTGTCTCTAAGGTTTGATTAAATTGTTATCGAAAACAATATAATCAATGAAATGAAGAAATTTAATATTCAGCCAAATTTGTTAAAATTACTTTACTTGTATTGTTGATAGATCAAAGAACAATGGGTGATTGTTCAGACTGGATGGGGTGGTAGCAATTGTTTTTGAGACGCCCCAGTTAAATTGGTGCCTTACCTCTAATATTAGAGGCTGCATTGGTATAGAATAAATAAATGTTGTGGGTTCAATTCCCAATCGGGGATATTATTACATTTAAGTGAAAAATGGGAACTGGAGTGTCTTAACACTACATTCTCTCTATCTAATCTGCTATGGGGAAAAAGGTGTGAAGTGACTTGATTATTAATTATTTTACATAAATCTCAATTTACTTAGGCGCAAAATTGACAATGTAACAATGCCACTGAGCCACGACGGTCTTTAAAAAGAAATAACAAATATAAATAAATAATCTAAGCAATAAACGTTCTGTTAGTCTTCTCCATACAGATTTCCATTTATCTTGTCTTAAACAACCTGTTCTTCCATATTGTTTTTGTATATCAGTCGTATGTAGGTACATAAGTTATGAGTCAAGTCTTGTTTGACACCAAAGTACTAACTCAGCCAAAATTGCTTCTCTCTCCGGCATGCTGATGTGGTTATTTGTATTTGGTGTAATTTACAAACTTTGAGTTCAGTCAGCGTTTAAGTTTATCCTTAATAAACTGGTCTTGAATTATACGAATATATTTCTAGGAAGAGTTTTTTTTTTTAGTTTTGATTATCCGATGATATTGGTGGAAGGTGACGTAAAAAGTAACCTCATACTTTTTTTACCCATGAACCCTTAGGTTCATAAACGTTCTGTTAATGGCTCAGTCTTCTCCATACAGATTTCCATTTATCTATCTATCATTTTTCTATCTTCCACAAGGGTAAGCCTTGTGTGAACTGGTTGATGACAGTGGAGGAAGCGAAAGGGGTAAGTGGACATAGTAGCGTTTGGTACTGTTTTCTCTGTTTCCATTCTAAGAAAAAGAATAAGGTGTGTAGCATGAAGCATCTAGATTCAAAAGGTTATTGTGTATGATAAGTTTAGGCGGGGCTAACTAGTCTTTTATTTTGCATTATTTCAAGAAACACGCAAAGTAGTTATTTTTGTCTATAAAACAAAAATCCAGGAGACGTGTATCAGTTCTTTTTGCATTGATCCATTACAAGCAAACATAATTAAGCTGAAATTCTTATAGCATAAATGTATATTACTTTACACCGTTAGCTTAAACCAAATCCCCTTAAAATTAACTTCGTCCTTTAGAGAAATTATATTGAAACTAAACAGATTAATATTCATTGTCACCTTCGAATAAATTATTAGTCATTTACTAAATGCATGAAACGTAAAGATAGATATGTTACCTATATTGATATGTTTATTTAAAGTACTTTGGGCATAAATATAGAAAGGAAATAAATAATAAAATAATAGGAATATGCTAACATTCTCCTAATTAAATAAATATTATTTATTTAGAAAGATTTTTGCAACCACTTTTAAATCGTCGGATATGCCATACAGCTACTACCGGTTAGGAAAGCAATTTTTCTAAGAGCCAGCCACAGACATTTTAACACATTTAAATATAGTTAAATGTTCTTGAACCCGTTCTAAAAGTATAATTTAAAAATATCAATAATATGGATAAAAAATATGAAGTAAAAACAACGTAAAATATTTTGTTTTCGAACATTTTATTGCACACACAAAACAGACAAAAAATTTTGGATTTAGAAAATTAAAAATTAGTACGTAGTAGCGCAGTTCGTATAACAACGTGAAAAATCATTTTTTTCTATGTCAACAACAATTACATATATAACAGTATAACGTTAAACTTATACAAAATTTGAAGCTACTACCATTACTATAAATATAGTCAATTGAGTCATATCGTTCTCAATTCCATACATTAATAGAAAATAGAAAAGCAAGAATATAATCCTGTCATCTAATAACAATAAAACCCTCTTAAAACGTAACATTGTTTTGGACACTTGTCTCTCGGTTGGTACAAAAAGTCATAGAATCAGAAAAATTCTTAGCAGAAAGATGTCAAGGGATGTCTGTATAAACATGCGTAGTACAATAAACGCGATGTAACTTGTGTAGGTGGTCAAAGAGTTGGAAATAGAAATGGTATGAAGTGTTTTTTTTTTAATATTTTCATGATGGCGTTATGGTATAAGCGTGGAACTGTGAATGCGACGGTTATAGGTTCAAATCTCAATTGGAGGGACGAAATATTTAATATTTTCAGTTCGTTCGGGTAACGAAGGAAAGCGTGGCGTAGTTTCACCAGTGATGCAATCGGCGGACAGTGGGGAAAAGAAGTATTTTATTGAGGAACGGAGTGTCTAAACAATAGATTTCAAGGTTCCTTCTGTTTATATTGGCATCCCAATACAGGGCGAAGATAAAAAAAAATAGATCGGCTTAGTACAGTACCTGACTGTAAACGAGATGGCTAGCTTTGATCCTCATTGCCAGAAATCTATAATAATTAAATTATTATCATTTTCCATGCTCTGGTCAAAACCCGGTTGTTTTGCATTTTAACATTCAACAAGAAATGTTTCAGAAATGGTTTAATTATAAACAAACACATAGTTGATCGTCACTTATCCGAATTAATGACACATGACAGACATAGGCGTTTGAATTTGTATAATCGAACAGTATCTCGACTGGAATCGTTTTTCGAATAATTGAACTCTTCGAGATAGTGAGAGTTTGCATATTAACAATAAAGGAAAAATATTTTTAAATATATATACATAAATTATCTTTCATTGCACATGGGAGATTAACATAAAGAGCGGCATAAAACTTGATGTTGAGTTCCGCCACTTAACATCCAATGCCTGAGAATTCGGCTGAAAGTGGGAAACGGAGTGTCTTAATGGGAACGAAGTGTATTAACACTGGGCTCTCAGTCTGTCTCTGTCTACCCTGGTTCTATATGCGGAATACGGTGTGAAGACAAAAAACACAGTTATTGTGTCATTTCCAAGCCATTTCTACTTTAGTCCTTAACCTAAGATATAAATTGTTTGGGGAATAGAAACGTTTCACGAAATAAATCCGAGTGTAACTAGAAAGAGGAACAAGTCGGAAAAACTAGACAAAAAATATTTTAGTTTGTCAAAGTGTTGTACATGAGGCGAATATAGCTTTGTTATTATTTCGAGACATATTATTTATAAAAATAATATATTAAGTGTAAATATATCTTTATAATTGAGGCCAGTCGTGGCGCAGGGGCACAAAGTGTACCTGTAAATCGGCTGGTTGTGGGTTCGATCTCCACCTCCAGGAGATGAAATATTTATTTACATTTATATTTTAATTTCTTTGCTCTGGTTCGAAGGGAAAGCGCGGCGTTGAGTTCCGCCACTCAACAGGCAATGCCTCCCTCTGCCTATCCTACTGGCGCGAGATACAGCGTGAAGCTGAAAAGGAAAAGAAAAAAAAATGTCTTATAATATTAAATTAATAAATTTTAAGAAAAAAAAGAGAGTAATTTTGCGTAGAAGAAAAAAGAATTACTTAGTACGTCATAAGAGAAGAAAAAATATTGATGAAAAATTTCATCGTTTTATGAATTGAATTGAATTATTTCACGGAATTATATATTTTTGTAACAATACAATTATTTATTATTATATTAGCTTGTGCTGTCTCATTGTTAGGTAAAGACCTCACTCCACTTCTTTCAATCTATGTATTGGTTCTGGATAAGAAAAGGCAAACCCTATCTCTTTCACCTAGAGTGTCGTAGAAGTCGACTAATGGTACTCTTTGAATGCGTCTTAAGATCTTGATATCTCTATCTCTATATCTTATAAAATAAGAACGATTTTTTTCTCTGTCTGGCCTTTCTAAGTTATCTTCTTCTAAACCACCCAACGGATTTTGATGCGGTTTTCACCATTATGTAGAATATTTCTCAGGGAAGGATTATATATGGTTTATTATATGTATGTTTTATTGTAATTTGACATAAATATGATAAATGTGTATAAAGTCCTACCCGTTCAGACACTTTCACGCATGCGCTGCTTTAATGGTAAGTCCTACATGAAAACAATGTACTAGAGTATTATTCCTCTTAATAAGATCTACAAAAAAGTCAGCGACAGCATATTCGTATCTTCTAAGGATAACATACAGTGAGCATATTTCTGTCTAAAAATTGTAATTTGAATATATTTTTTATTTTGAGGGATGTTTGTCCATAATGGTATCAATCCTTATCCTTTTAAATACTTTATTAATTTTCTACGTTAAACGAAGATAAAATTTGCTCTTTACACTAATTTGAAATTACGAATACTTTTAGAGAAAAACGCATTTAATTGTTGACACATCACGCCGGCTACAAAACCGCAGTTTTGGCGCAAGTTTTATTTATTACCTTACTCTCAGCATATAAATAAATATATTAGTTACGTTGGCCATTTAATGTAGATCAAAACTGTCTTTTACTGTTTTTCATTTTAATAAGTACTTTAGAAGTTGTTACAATATCAAAAAATCCTTGCTTCGAAACGGCTCGCCACACGCCATGCGTCCCCCCGCGCCCTCGACATTTTGCTTATAAAAATGGATCTGCCGCACCCGCCTAGCTTCCCCCGGGCATGGAAGGAGGGCCTGCTCATCATGTTGCCCAAGGCTGGGAAGAGCCCATAGCAGCCTGAGGGGTACCGATCTATAACCCTCCTTTGCGCGGTCTCCGCAGAAGTTATTCCTCTCACTTCTCCAGGCGCACATCCACCCACGAAGCGAGCA